>CAUYUJ010015063.1:0-95000 GCA_963575745.1 Prorocentrum cordatum
TAGTAGTAGTAGTAGTAGTAGTAGTAGTAGTAGTAGTAGTAGTAGTCGTAGTAGTAGTAGTGGTAGTGGTGGTAGTGGTAGTAGTAATAATGATAGTAGTAGTAGTAGTAGTAGTAGTAGTAGTTGTTGTTGTTGTACTAGTAGTAGTAGTTGTACTAGTAGTAGTAGTAGTGGTAGTAGTAGTAGTAGTAGTAGTAGTAGTAATAGTAGAATTGGTACTCGTAACATGAGTAGTATTATTTTATTATTACGAGTAGTAGTAGTCGTAGTAGTAGTGGTAGTAGTAGTAGTTAGTAGTCACAAGTCGTAGTAGTAGTATTAGTCGTAGTAGTAGTAGTGGTGGTAGTAGTAGTAATAGAAGTAGTAATACGAGTAGTTGAAGGAATCGTAATCGTAGTAGTCGTACTAGTCGTAGTAGTAACCGAAGTAGCCGTAGTAGTAGTAGTAGTAGTCGTCATAATTTTAGTTGCAATAGTAGTAGTAGTAGTAGTAGTGGTAGTAGTAGTGATAGTGATAGTGGTAGTAGTACTAGTAGTAGCAGTAGGAGTAGTAGTAGTAGTAGTCGTAGTCGTAGTAGTAGTAGTAGTAGTAGTAGGAGTAGTAGTAGTAGTAGTAGTAGTAGTAGTAGTGGTAGTAGTAGTGGTAGTAGTAGTAGTAGTCGTAGTAGTAGTACTGGTAGTAAGGGTGGCAGTAGTTGTAATAGCCATAGTAGTAGTAGTAGTAGTAGTAGTAGTAGTAAGAATAGAACGTAGTTCTCGTCATACTAGTAGTAGTAGTAGTTGTGGTAGTAGTAGTAGTTAGTAGTTCGTAGTGTTAGTAGTAGTGGTGGTAGTAGTAGTAATACTAGTCGTAGTAGTAGTGGAACTACTACTACTACTACTACTACTACTACTACTAATACTACTACTACGAGTAGAACTCGTATGAGTAGTAGTAGTAGTAGTAGTAGTTATTCGTTCGTAGTCAGTATTAAGTAGTCAGTAGTAGTAGTAGTAGTAGTAGTAGCAGTAGTAGTAGTAGTAGTTGTAGTAGTAGTAGTAGTATCACTTGTAGCTAGTAGGCAGTAGTTTCAGAAGTCGTACTATTAGTATGCATGGTATTGTTAGTAGTAGTAGTGGTAGTTGTAGTAGTAGTAGTAGTATCAGTACTAGTAGTAGTCGGAGTAGCAGTTTTAGTAGTAGTAGTGTTAGTAATTGTACTAGTTGTAGTTCGTAGCTAGCAGCTTGTAGTTCGTAGCTAGTAGTCGTAATAATAGCAGTAGTAGTAGTAGTAGTTGTTGTTGTAGTAGTAGTAGTTCTAGTAGTAGTGGTAGTAGTAGTATTCGTAGTAGCTAGCAGTTAGTAGTTAGTAGTTAGTAGTTAGTATATGTTAGCTAGTATTAGTAGTAGTTGTAGTAGCAGTAATACTGGTAGTAGTAGTAGTAGTAGTAGTAGTAGTAGTAGTAGTAGTGGTAGTAGTAGTAGTAATAGTACTAGTAGTAGGAGTAGTAGTAGTAGTAGTAGCTGTTGTAGTAGTAGTAGTTAATAGTTAGTAGTTAGTCGTTAGTAGTTCGTAGTTAGTAGTTGGTAGATAGTAGTAGTTGTAGTAGTAGAAATACTGGTGGTAGTAGTAGTAGTAGTAGTAGTAGTGGTGGTAGTAGTAGTAGTCGTAGTAGCAGTAGTAGTAGGAGTAGTAGTAGGAGTAGTAGTAGTTGTTGTAGTCGCAGTAGTAGTAGTAGTAGTAGTAGTAGTAGTAGTAGTAGTAGTAGTAGGAGTAGGAGTAGGAGTCGGAGTAGTAGTAGTTGTAGTAGTAGTAGTAGTTGTTGTTGTAGTTGTAGTAGGAGTAGTAGTCGTAACCGTAGTCGTAATCGTGGTGGTAGTCGTAGAAGTACAAGTAGTAGTAGCAGCAGGACGCGTAGTAGTAGCAGCAGGAGTAGTAGTAGCAGCAGGAGTAGTAGACGCCGGTAGGCCAACGGATGAAGCAACTTGCCAACCAACCGAGGGCCGCCAACCAGCCAACCAACCAGCCACGCAACCAACCAGCCACGGGCGGCTGGGCTGGCGAAGCCAACATCTCATGACCTCCCGTTCGCCCCTCCTCGTCGTCGTCGCTCTGGTCCTTGTCCTCCTCGTCCTCGTCCTCGACCTCCTCCTCCTCCGCTCTTCCTCCTCCTCCCACCTCTGAAGCATCTCAGAAGCCTTTCAGAAGCCTCTCAGAAGCTTCTCAGATGCCTCTCACAAGCCTTTTCAAAAGTTTCTCAGAAGCCTCTAAGAAGCCTATCAGAAGCCTCGCAGAAGCCTCTCAGAAGCCTTGCAGAAGCCTCTCAGAAGCCTCTCAGAAGTTTCTCAGAAGCCTCGCAGAAGCCTTTCAGAAGCCTCTCAGAAGCCTCGCAGAAGCCTTTTCAGAAGCTTGTCAGAAGCCTTTTCAGAAGCTCCTGAGAGACAATCAAACCTTTCGAAGCTTCTCAAAGATTTACCGGGGAATGTTCGATTTTCCCGGAAAAATGCACCAGGGAATGTCAGATTTTCCGATGGTAAGCCCGATTGTACCGGGAAAAGGATTTTCGCGGCCTCGTGGTGGCCACATAGAGCGCATCGCCAAGGCATGTTAGTGGCATGTTGGAAGTAATGAGCCCCTCTTATAGAAGCCGGAGGGAAGGCCTTCCTTAGCCCTACCCCTAGGCTCTTCCCTTCGGCCTATCCCTAGGCCCTTCCTGATGGGCATTCCCCAGGCCTACCCCTTAAGCCCTTTCCCCCAGCCCTTCCCAAGGCCTCCCTTCCCCTTAGGCCCTTCCCCATAGGCCTTTCCCCTAGGCATACCCCTAGGCCCTTCCCCCAGGCCTACCTTGGGCCCTTCCCATAGGCTTACCTCGTGAGGGTCCACCCGAGCCGCGCCCGTTAGGGTCCGCCCGCCCGACCCAATCCGCCCGTTACGGTTCACGCGTGTTTGCTCATGCACGCCCTACACTTTAATATTCCTCCCGCCCGACCCAACCCACCCGCTAGAGTCCGCCCGCCCGACTCGACCCGCACGTTGGGGTCCGCCCGCCCGGCCCGACTCGCACGATAGGGTACACGCGTCCTCGCTCGTGTACGCCCCGCACTTGAATGCCCCGCCCGACCGACCCGACCAGCCTGCTAGAGTCTGCCTGCCCGGCCCGGCCCGCCCGTTGGGGTCCGTCCGCCCGATCCGACCCGCCCGTTGGGGTCCGCCCGCCCGGCCCGACCCGCCCGTTAGGGTTCATGCGTGTTCGCTCGTATATGGCCTGCGCTTTAATGCCCCGCCCGCCCGACCCAACCCGCCCGCTAGGGTCCGCCCGCCCCGCGCGACCCGCCCGTCAGGGTTCGCGCGTGCTCGCTCGCGTACGCCCCACATTTGAATGCCCCGCCCGCAAGACCCGACCCGTCCGCTAGGGTCCGCCCGCCCGACCGACCCGCCCGTTGGGGTTCGTTCGCCTCGCCCGACCCGCCCGTCAGGGTTCACGAGTGCTCGCCCGCGCATGCCCAGCATTTTGATATCCCGCCCGCCCGACCCGCCCGCCCGCTAGGGCCCGCCCGCCCGACCCGAGCCGCCGGTTAGGGTCCGCCCGCCCGACCCGACCTGCCCGTTAGGGTTCACGCGTGCTCGCTCGTGAATGCACCGCACTGTAATGTTCCGTTCGCCCGACCCGAACCGCCGGTAGGGTCCGCCCGCACGACCCGACCCGCCCGTTGGGGTCCGTCATGTAGGCCCTTCTTCTAGGCCTACCCTAGGCCGACCCCTAGGCCTTCCTTTACGCTTACTGTTAGGCCTACCCCTAGGCCTTTCCCTTTATGCCTACCCTAGGTCTACCCCTGGGCCTTTTCCCTTAGGCCTTCTCCAGGCCTACCCCGTTAGGGTCCGCCCCCTCGACCCGACCCGCGCGGAACTTCCGCTGCCCCTGCCTTATAGAACCCTGAGGGAACGCCTTCCCTGGGCCTACCCGTGGGTTTCTCCCTTGGGCCTACCCTAGGCCTACCCTTGGGCCCTTCCCCTACGCCTACCCTGGGCCTGCCCTTAGGCCATTCCCTTGGGCCTACCCCGACGCCCTTCCCCTAGGCCGTCCCTAGGCTACCCCTAGGCCCTTCCCCAAGGCACTTCCGCTAGGCCCTTCTCCTAGGCCTACCCCTAGGCCTTTTCTCTAGGCCTGTCTTAGGCCTACCCCGATGCCCTTCCCCAAGGCGTACCTTGGGACTGCCCCTAGGCGCTTCCATTAGGCCTACCCTAGGCCTACCGTTGGGCCCTTGCATTAGGCCTACCCTAGGCCTACGTCCTATGCGTACGTCAAACTTGTCCGTACGGTCTGGGGTAGGCCCTACCCTAGGCTACCCCAGAGCCTTGGGTGGGCCCTACCCTAGGCTACCATAGGGCCTTGGGTAGGCCCTAGGGTCGCCTATCCCCCTCGGGTTCTATACCATGGGCCCAGCTTCATGGTTGTTGGGAATGCCCACGGGGACATTGGGCCACGATTGGATCATTACTCGGCTCGGTTTCTCTCTGTCTCTCTCTCTCTCTCTCTCTCTCTCTCTCTCCCTCGTTTTCTCTCTCTCTCTCTCTTTCTCTCTCTCTCTCTCTCTCTCTCTTTCTCTCTCTCTCTCTCTCTCTCTCTCTCTCTCTCTCTCTCTCTATGTGTGTGTCATTATCTCTCTCTCCCCTTCTATATATGTATATATATGTCGTTCTACCTATACGACCACCCTTCGGGTGATATATGGAGGTTCGGGGGGAGGAACCAACGTCTCACTCGATCGGTATCACGATCGATCTCACTATCGGTCTCGCTCGATCGATCTCAGTCGATAGATCTCACAAACGATCTTTCTCTATCTATTTCATTCGATCGATCTGACTATCGATCTCACAATCGATCTCATTATCGATCTCACTATCGATCTCACAATCGATCTCACAGTGGGTCTATGTATCGATATCATTATCGAAATCACAATCGCTACCACAATCAACATCATCATCATCAACATCATCGTCATCAACGTCATCAACATCATCATGAGCATCATCGGGGCACCATCACCATCATCATCTCATCACCATCAGCATCACCATCATCACCATCATCATTATCGGGACACCATCATCGTCACCGTCATCATCATTTTCATCCACATGATCATCGGGACACCATCATCATCATCGGAAACCCACCATCATCATCTCATCGCCATGATCATGAACAACATCATCATCATCGGGACACCATCATCATCATTAGCAACATCACCATCAACATCATCATCATCGGAACACCATCATCATCGTCACCATCATCATCATCATCATCACCATCATCAACAACATCATCGGGACACCATCATCATCAACATCAGCATCATCACCATCATTGGGCCATCATCATCACCTCATCATCATCCTCATCATCATCATCGGGACACCATCATCGTCATCATCGTTTGCATCATCACCGGGACACCATCATCATCACCATCATCATCAACAGTATCATCAGCAACAGCAGCATCATCATCGGGACACCATCATCATCATTTTCATCATCATCATCATCAAATCATCTAATCATCATCACCATCATCAGGATCATCAACAACACCATCATCGGGGCACCATCATCATCATCGGGGCACCATCATCACCACCAGCACCATCATCATCAACATCGTCAACATCATCATAATCATCATCATCATCGGGACACCATCATCACCACCACCATCACCATCATCATCATCTTCAACATCATCAACATCATCATCATTATCATCATCGGGACACTGACGGGACACTGGCGGGACACCGGCGGGACACCGCGCGCCACCGGCCCCCGAGCGGGACACCGGCGGGACACCGCGGGGCACTGGTTGCTGGAAGGGAGACTTTTGGTCTGGCCGCGCCTCAGCTACAGGAGACTTATTTCTTGCCCGCCCACGCAGCTTCGCCTCGCCCGCACGCACGGCACGCACGAACACGAAACCGAAACCGATTTCCCTGTAGGGGGGCTCTCCGTTCCACTTCGATCTCACCCCCTGGCCTCCCACATATCGACCGATCCATATGTATATCTGTGTATGGTTGTGTAGATGTCTGTCTGTTCGGATAAAATGTAGCCACACACACACCTATAGATGTGTGTGACGATATCGATAGGTTTATTTATGTTATAAATATAGACACATAAATATGTGTCTATGGCTCTGCACTTCGCGCGCGGGGGGGGACCCGAGCGTGGCGCATAGAGGCACGCAGCAAGACGGAGGCAGCCCTATTCCTCCCCGTCCTGCTCACAGTCCTCCTCCAGGATTCCCCTCGTCTTCCTCCCCGTGCACCTCTTCCCTTCCTCGGTTCGTCGGGTCCAACCGTTGCCACCCGCTTCTCCGGGATGCCACGGGGCGACCCACTGTTCGACTTGAGGCCGAGCAGGGCGCGCTCAAGCGCATGACTGCAATCCTCCTTCCTTCCTCTTCTCCTCCCTCCCTCGTGACACTCATCCCTTCCGCATAACCCCCCCACCCCCCACCCACCTCCCGTTCTCCCTCTCCTCCTCCTCCTCCTCTTCCTCTCCTCTTCCTACTCCTCCTCCTCCTCCTCCTCCTCCTCCTCCCTCCTCCTCCTACTCCCCCTCCTCCTCCTCCTCCTCTCCTCTCCTCTTCTCCTCCTCCTCCTCCTCCTCCTCCTCCTCCCCCTCCCCTCCTCCTCCTCCTCTTCCTCCTCCTCCTCCTCCTCCTCCTCTCCTCCTCCTCCTCCTCTCCCTCTTCTCTCCTCCTCCTCCTCCTCCTCCTCCTCCTCCTCCTCCTCCTCCTCCTCTTCCACCTCCTTGTCCGCCTCTCGTAGTCTGACTGCCCCCCGCCGTCAGGACCCGCACGGCGTGATGCTCTCGTGCTGCATTGGCGAGTCTTCGAAGTATGACGGCGCCCTCGACGCTTCCCTCCTCCATCCTTATCCATCCTCCATCCTCCTCCTCCTTTTCCTCCTCCTCCTCCTGATCCTCCTCTTCCTCCTTCTCCTCCTCCTCCTCCTCATCATCATCATAATCATCCTCATCATCATCCTCCTCCTCCTCTTTCTCCTCCTCCTCTTTCTCCTCCTCCTCCTCCTGCTCCTCCTCCTCCTCCTTTTCCTCCTCCTCCTTTTTTCCCAAATTGCTCCTCCTCCATCATTACTCCTCAATTCTGTATTCCCAACCAACCTGTGTTGTTGGGTCCTCGTTTTGAAGAGACAGCGCCCCGCGTTCCTCCCGCTGCCCCCTCCCTCCTCCCTCCTCCCCCTCCTTGTCTCTGCTCTCGGCACACCTCTCACACGTTTCGTAGACCCATAGGGAGCTCCACCGAAGGCCCCAGTGGGGGGGGGGGTCGCATGCGGTTCCCCCATCCAGGGCAGCGATTCGTGGCCCCATATGGAGCTCCGCCGCATGCGGTTCCCCCACCCAGGGCAGCGTTTCGTGTCCTCATAAGGAGCTCCGCCGATGGCCCCAGTGGGGGTGCGCGCATGCGGTTCCCCCACCCAGGGCAGCGCTTCGTGGCCCCATAGGGAGCTCCGCCGATGGCCCCAGTGCGGGGGGGGTCGCATGCGGTTCCCCCACCCAGGGCAGCGCTTCGTGTCCCCATAGGGAGCTCCGCCGATGGCCCCAGTGCGGGGGGGGTCGCATGCGGTTCCCCCACCCAGTGCAGCGCGTCGTGGCCCCATAGGGAGCTCCGCCGATGGCCCCAGTGGAGGGGGGGTCGAAAGCGGTTCCCCCACCCAGGGCAGCGCTTCGTGGCCCCATGGGGAGTTCGTGTCCCCACAGGGAGCCCCGCCGACGGCCCCAGTGGGGGTGCTCGCATGCGGTTCCCCCACCCAGGGCAACCCTTCGTAGCCCCATGGGGAGCCCGCCGAAGGCCCCAGTGGGGGTGTTCGCATGCGGTTCCCCCACCCAGGGCAGCGATTCGTGGCCCCATAGGGAGCTCCGCCGATGGCCCCAGCGGGGGGGGGGCGCATGCGGTTCCCCCACCCAGGGCAGCGCTTCGTGGCCCCATAGGGAGCTCCACCGAAAGGCCTCAGTGGGGGTGTGCGCATGCAGTTCCCCTACCCAGGGCAGCGCTTCGTGGCCCCATAGGGAGCTCCAACGTAGGCCCCAGTGGCTGCTCTCGCATGCGGTTCCCACACCCAGGGCAGTGTTTCGTGGCCCCGTAGGGAGCTCCACCGTAGGCCCCAGTGGGGGTGCCCGCATGCGGTTCCCCCACCCAGGGCAGCGCTTCGTGGCCCCATGGGGAACTCCACCGTAGGCCCCAGTGGGGGTGCCCGAATGCGGTTCCCCCACCCAGGGCAGCGTTTCGTGGCCCCATAGGGAGTTCCACCGAATGCCCCAGTGGGGGTGCCCGCATGCTCTCCCCCACCCAGGGCAGCGCTTCGTGGCCCCATGGGGAGCTCCACCGAAGGCCCCGGCGGGGGTGTTCGCATGCGGTTCCCCCACCCAGGGCAGCGTTTCGTGGCCCTATAGGGAACCCCACCGAATGCGTTGCTCACAAAGACGGTGCTCACAACTGCATAAGGTTGGGTCTTTCGCCAGGCTAAGTTTTCATCATTGGTTTGTCGTGCTCATCCCCCATCCCTCCTTTTCCTCCCTCCTCCCTCGTCCTCCTGTCCTTCCGACTCGTTCTGCGCGCGGGAGCGCAAGAGGGGAAGGAGTACGAAAAGGAGGATGAGGGCGTGGAAGAGAATGAGGATGCGAGGGAGGAGGAGTAGGAGGAGGAGGAGGAGAAGGAAGGGGATGAGGACGAGGAGGAGGAGGATCAGTGTAAGCCCAAGACGCATCAACGATGTTGCAATAAACCCTCCGTCAAAGTTCCCACAATCAGAGGTCCTTACATTAATGTATGTTAATTGCGGGAAGTGGCCCATCAGACGACAACCGTCTGAGAATCCCCAATCGCGCCAAAACACGATTGCTGGGACGCGAAAACCGCGGATCAACGTGACTGTTGCGGCCTGACAATCCTAAATCGTGCCAGAACAAGTCTTGGTACGTCAACACCACGAATCAACGTGTTTGTTGCGCCTTGGCAATCCCAAATCGTGCAGAACACCGCTTCTGGAGCTTAAACTTCACGAGTCCTCGAAACTGTCGCAAGCGCTTAAGACGAGTGTGCAAGGCGCCGAGGCGAGAGCCACACTTTCAAAAGGAATCGCCTTCACTTCTGCAAACGAAAGAGACGAACGTGCACGGCGCTAAGGCGAGAGCCGAAGTTTGAAAACGGCCCGCCCTCCACCCGCGAAACGATTACAAGTTTCAAGCTTCAGGATCATCAATGGTGGAAAGTCTCAGGAGAAACGCCCGGCGCGCCCTGCCAACACGTCTGGGGGTGCAACAGAGGAAGAACGGATGAAGGAGAGGAGGAGGAGAAGGAGGAGGAGGAGGAGGAGGAAGAGGAGGAGGACGGTTCGAGCTCGTCGCCACCGAGCCGCAACTCCGCAGTGGCATAGCGGCCGCATGGCCCAAGTCAGTCGCCAAGCTTCGCCAGCCCAGGAGGTGGAACAACGTCTTCAGTCACCTCGGTGCAGTCATGGGGACCCTTCTGGACCTCGGGTGGAGCCCAGAGCTAGAATATTGGAGAGTCTTGGGCGCGCGGACAGGCCAGGTTAGATACCTCCAGGTCAAGCCACATGCTTCGGACACTGATGTACGCGTCCGTTTTCCAGCCTGCGATATCCTTGCAAGTAGCATAGCCGACGAATTAGCAGGTGAGGTTGCCACCCAAGCCGCCGTCCCCCAGGAGTTTGCGCAGCGAGTGCTGGCCCTGGACACTCTTGCTGAACAGATCCGTGGGCGGCTGGCAGCTGTGCAGATGATGTGGTGGAACCATTATCCCGTGAATGAAGTTCCCGCCGAGACCAAGAGGGTTCTGCGGCGGGAGCGAAACGAGAGGGCCTTCCAGCACCCTTGAACTTCGACCTCCCACTGGCCAGCAATTCGAGGGGACCAGGTCGTTTCCGCCAGGTGCCACAAGGAGGCCCACAGGAGGTCCGCGGCAAGCTGGTTTCGTTCTGTGTGTTCGGCCCCTCCCCCCTCGGCCACCCAGGCGTCCGAGCGGGTCCCACGGTCAGTGGAGGTCCCCAGCGTTGAAGACGGAGGCCCCGCCATCCACCCCAGCCACCGACCCCATCTCCCGGTCCCTCGGGGGATCCTTTGACGTCGACGGTGTGGGCGTTGGCGGGTGCGGGCCTCCAAGAAATTTACGGAAGCTTGTGTCCCCCCCTCGGAACAGGCAGAGCGGCGGAAACAAGGCCATCTTGAAGCTCACAAAGGAGCAGCTTCCCCCGGGCTTCAAAGACCGGCCTCAGGGAGGCTCGTGAGTCCCAGTGGTCCCCCTAGCGCGTAGGGGGTCGAGATTGTCCTGTGGGGCGCGCTCGCGGAGGAGGAGGAGGAGGAGGACAAATGAAAAGGAAAAGGAGGAGGAGGAGGAGGAGGAGAAAGAGGAGGAGAGGGAGGGGAAGAAATTCTTTTTCACCTGACATCGCCCAATGGGTGCACCTGAAGCAAATTAGCCTGGCGAAGGACCCAACCCGATGCAGCTGCGAGTAGCTCTGGATATCGCAATTTCGTCATAGGTAGCGCACCGTGAGAGAGATGGAGCCCTGGGCAATCTGGATGGGGGCATCGAAACAGGGTGCAATCCGAAATGGGAACGTGGGCTCGTCACGGGAACGCGGGGACCGTCATCAGAACAGAGAGGCCGGTCACCATATATAGGGCGGTACATACGTCAGGAGAACACTAAGTGTTGGTCCGCTGAACTCGTCTGCTGCTGCTGCTGCTGCTGCTGCTGCTGCTGCTGCTGCTGATGCTGCTGCCCCTGGTCCTCCCATCGCTCTTCTCTCCCTTCCCCTCCCGCCACAGGGGGGAGCGCTCGCCCCATCGTCATCGTCGTCGTCGACGTTGCCGCCGTCGTTGTTGTCGTCGTCTGCGTCGTAGTTGTCGTCGCCGCCGTCGTCGTCATCGTGGTCGTCATCGTCTTCGTCATCCTCAGACCTCAGAGGAAAACACGGGGTGACCGACCCGAGTTCGCCATGTAGGCCGCGATCGCCTCACGCGGCTGTCTGAGTTGAGTGGTTGCCTGTCGTCGCCCTGGGCGCGTTTGCTGATGCGCGCGCGCGCGTGGATGGTCACGCGCGCCCAAACAGATGCTCGCACGACGAACGACGACAGGAAACAGCTCAACCAAAACCACGAGGAGCACGTCAACGCACGCGACGACGCGGACGAGACTCGCCAAACGCACAGGGAGCGACAACAGGCAACCACTCAACGAAAGCAGCCCAAAGAACGCACGACGCGCGAATGGCCCTGCATGCAGCGAGATGCAACCGCTCAACCAACAGAACCGCGAGCCGTCGCGTAACGCACACAACGAGGCGGGCGCCACTCATCACGCACACATGGAGCGCGTGGCTGTTTTTGCTGAAGGGTTCCCCGTCGTCGCCCCCTCAGCGAGCCCTCCCCCATGCATTCCTAGTCAAAACGCCGTAGTCGTCGTCGCCGCCGCCGCCGCCGTCGTCGTCGGCGTCGTCGTCGTCGTGGCCGTCGCCGTCGTTGACGTCGACGTCGTCGTCGTCATGATCAAAGGAAAC
Organism: Prorocentrum cordatum; assembly: GCA_963575745.1. NCBI lineage: Eukaryota > Dinophyceae > Prorocentrales > Prorocentraceae > Prorocentrum > Prorocentrum cordatum. Next base: position 11,599 of record CAUYUJ010015063.1, read on the forward strand.
ACGGGAGTGACCGACCCGAGTTTGCCATGTAGGCCGTAGTCGCTCCCGGCCGCTGCCTTGGTCGAGTGGTTGCCTGTCGTCGCTCCGGGCGCGTTTGCTCATCAGCGCGCGCACGGGTGGTCACGCGCGCTCGAAGGAATGCGCGCACAGGCTCCAGCTCAACCAAAGCCACGAGGAGCACGTCAGCGCACGCGCCGACGCGGACGCCCTTCACCAAACGCACAGGCAGCAGCGACAAGCAACCAGTCAGCGAAGGCGGCCCCAGGAGCGCACGACGCGCGAATGGCCCTGCGGGCAACGACAGGCAACCGCCCAGGCAGGAGAAGCACGAGGAGTCGCGCAACGCGCGCAACGACGCGGACGCCACTCACGAAGCGCACATGGAGCTTGTGTGGTTGTCTTTGTTGAGTGGTTGCCTGCCGTCAACCCCCGAGAGTATCCCCCAGGAAGTCGTGCGCAATCGTCGCGGCCGCAGTCGCAATCGCAGTCGCAATCCTCGTCGTCGTCGTCGACGTCGTCTTCGTTGTCGTCTTCGTCCGGCCCCGGAACCCTCCCAAAGCCCGTGGCCCCCACTTCTTTTCGTGCCACGTCCAGCCGTGGCGACGAGAGTCTCGTCCAGCGAAGCTCAACAACTTCAACGTCGTCGACGTCCTCCTCTTGGGTCCACAACAAAAACATAGCAAAACCAGTCTCCCGACCTCTCCCAGGGTCCACCCTGGACAGCTTCTCTCCCCTGATCAATGTTTTCGCGGTCCTGGAGGGCGACGCGCCATCTGGATTTCGTGAACTCGGGCTTGGTCCCTGTAGTGTTCCTTGTCTCCTCCTTCTGCCATGCTGCTTTTCTCCTCCTCCTCCTCCTCCTCGTCGCTGGTGCGCGGCTGTAAGCGGCTGGAGGGTTCGATGTCAGTGGGTCGTCTTGCAGGTGGCGGTGTCTTTGGGGGAAACCGCGCTGCAACGGGCGACGCGCGCGTGTCACTCGTTAAGGCGTGGTTTCTGAGGAGGGGAGTGGGGGGAGAGGGGGGGGGGGTCAGAGGGAGGGGGAGGTTCTCGGGGGAGAGCCATGTCCTACACACGGGGTTTCTCTTCCACTCTCCTCCCCTTCGTGTCCCCTTTTCCTTCGCTCCCTCTTCGCATCCTGTTCCCGGGCATCTTCCCCCTCTCGGAAGTCTTCTTCACCATCAACATCACCACGCACATCACACCTACGAGTACCACCACCACACCATCACCATCACCATTACCACCATCACCAGGGTGACCATCCGCCCGTGACCATCATCACCACCATCACGACCACCACCATATCAATAATTTTCGCACACTGGCCCAAGTGGACCCCAAACACTGGCTCTTGCATACCATGTGGTGCAACCCACGAAGGCAGAGTACGCGGGGCAATTTATGTGGTGTAGGGTACATGTTGCAGTCTATGTGGTGCAATGTGGTGTAAGCTACATGGTTGCTCCGCACATGTTTTGCGCTTCCCTCCTCTTCTCCCCTCCCGTCGTCGTCGTCGTCGATCGCCGATTTTTCGTCGACTCTCGGTCTTTGGAGGTCGTTCCTCGATTTTCGGCCTCCGGGGCCGTTTCGGGCTCAGGGAATGCCACACACGGATCCGGGATGTTGGTTTTAGGGAAGGTATCAGGACATTTGGGGTCGTCGTCGTCGTCGTCGTCGCCGTCGTCGCCGTCGTCGTCGTCGTCGTCGTCGTCGTCGTCGTCGTCGTCGTCGTCGTCGTCGTCGTCGTCGTCGTCGTCACCGTCGTCGTGGTCGCCGTCACCGCCGTCGCGGTCCGCGCCGCCGCCACAGTCACCACTGGCGTCGTCATCGTCATCGTCGGCGTCGTCGTCGTCGATCGACGATCGAGGTCTGAGGAGGCTTTCTGGTTTTTTTTCCGCCGCAAGAAGCCCTCCTGGGGCCTTCTCGTGGTCACGGCTGGATCCGCCAGGAAATTCTGCCCCCAACGCACCCTTGGATGGAACCAGGGGTCGTCGTCGACGACATTGTCCGACGATTCCTCGGCGGGCTCGAGGCTCGGGGGGAGGGGGCTCGGTGTTTTCGACCCGGGGAGGCCGTTCGGGCCTGGGACCGCCGGGAGAGCGGCCGGGACGAGAGCCTGCTTGCCGAACGGCCGCCGGAGGCTCGAGCCATGGCTCGGAGACTGGCCACGTCCACGCCGAGGCTCGAACGTCGAGCCTCGAGGATCGAGGGCTCCTGGCCCGCCCATGCCTCCTCCAGACCCGATCGAGCCCCGCGGCGGGTGCACGTCGAGGCCCGAGGTCCGAGCCTCGAGGACGGGGGCTTTTTCGGGGCGTGGGCCTCGGGGATCGACGCTTTTTCGAGGCTTGCTGGCCCTCGCGGGGGCCTCCGCCTCGCCACGTCTGGGCGCGGCTCGGCAAACAACCTGCGTGTTCGGACCTCGGGGGGGGGCCCAGGGATTGGTTCAGCGCTGCTGCGGTCGGGAAAGTCCGAGCTTCGAGCTTCGAGTCGTTTTTGTTTGCGCTTGGGGGCTCCCGTTTTGCCTTCTGTCGTCTCGTGTTGTCTCGTCCTTCTCTGCTTCGTTCTTCCTCCCCTCCCTCGTTTCCTTGTCGTCCTCTTCGGGGTAGCTTGCCAGCCGGCGGAATCCGGGACCGCTTCCCTCTCGCTCCCCCCCCCAACAAAAAAAATTATCCCGGCAAAGCAACCTAACAGCGATGTGTAGAAGCATATATGGAATCATTCCCCTTAAGATTCAGATGAGAATCCAGTTGTAGAGTTCTGCTGTTCTCGCAGTCGCAGTCGCATTCGCGATGACAGTCGCAGTGGCAGCGGCAGTCGCAGTCACAGCCTCAGCCTGCCTCAGTATCAGCCTGCCTGAGCCTCAGCCTCAGCCTGCCTCAGCCTCAGCCTCAGCCTGCTTCAGCCTCAGCCTCAGTCTGCCTTCAGCCTCAGCCTCTGTGCCTCAGCCTGCCTCAGCCTCAGCCTGCCTCAGTATCAGCCTGCTTCAGCCTCAGCCTCAGCCTGCCTCAGCCTCAGCCTCAGCCTGCTTCAGCCTCAGCCTCAGCCTGCCTTCAGCCTCGGCCTCAGCCTCAGCCTGCCTCAGCCTCAGCCTGCATCAGCCTCAGCCTCAGCCTCACCCTGCCTCAGCATCAGCCTGCCTCAGCGTCTGCCTCAGCCTGCCTCAGCCTCAGCCTCAGCCTCAGCCTCAGCCTCAGCCTCAGCCTGCCTCAGCCTCAGCCTGCCTCAGCCTCAGCCTCAGCCTGCCTCAGCATCAGTCTCAGCCTCAGCCTGCCTCAGCCTCAGCCTGCTTCAGCCTCAGCCTCAGTCTGCCTTCAGCCTCAGCCTCTGTGCCTCAGCCTGCCTCAGCATCAGCCTGCATCCGCCTCAGCCTCAGCCTCAGCCTCAGCCTCAGCCTCAGCCTCAGCATCAGCCTGCCTCAGCGTCTGCCTCAGCCTGCCTCAGCCTCAGTCTGCCTTCAGCCTCAGCCTCAGCCTCAGCCTGCCTCAGCATCAGCCTGCCTCAGCCTCAGCCTCAGCCTCAGCCTGCCTCAGCCTCAGCCTGCCTCAGCGTCTGCCTCAGCCTGCCTTCAGCCTCGGCCTCAGCCTCAGCCTGCCTCAGCCTCATCAGCCTCAGCCTGCCTGCCTCAGCCTCAGCCTCAGCATCAGCATCACCATTCTCAGCCTCTGCATCAGCATCAAAATTTGGCCCGGGAATGGAGTTCTGGGCACTCGAAGAGCACGAAGTGGCCTACAGTTGGCTCCGGGCATTCAAAATGTGGCCCGGGAATGGAGTTCTGGGCACTCGAAGAGCACGAAGTGGCCTACAGTTGGCTCCGGGCATTCAAAATGTGGCCCGGGAATGGAGTTCTGGGACTCGAAGAGCACGAAGTGGCCTACAGTTGGCTCCGGGCATTCAAAATGTGGCCCGGGAATGGAGTTCTGGGAAGTCGAAGAGCACGAAGTGGCCTACAGTTGGCTCCGGGCATTCAGAATGTGGCCCGGGAATGGAGTTCTGGGAGGTCGAAGAGCACGAAGTGTGTGACTGTTGGCTTAAAACGACTTCTGCGGCACCCTGTCCGGCACCCGCCCAGACCCCCCTGTGGAGTCATCTGCTGCTCTCTTTTGACACCACTAGAAACCTATCAGAACAAGCTGTTAGGTAATATCCCGGCAAAGCAACCTAACAGCGATGTGTAGAAGCATATATGGAAACATTCCCCTTGAGATCCAGATGAGAATCCAGTTGTAGAATTCTCCTGTTCTCGCAGTCGCAGTCGCATTCGCGATGACAGTCGCAGTGGCAACGGCAGTCACAGTCACAGCCTCAGCCTCAGCCTGCCTCAGTATCAGCCTGCCTCAGCCTCAGCCTCAGCCTGCCTCAGCCTCAGCCTCAGCCTGCTTCAGCCTCAGCCTCAGTCTGCCTTCAGCCTCGGCCTCAGCCTCAGCCTGCCTCAGCCTCAGCCTGCATCAGCCTCAGCCTCAGCCTGCCTCAGCATCAGCCTGCCTCAGCCTCAGCCTCAGCCTGCCTCAGCCTCAGCCTCAGCCTGCAGCCTCAGCCTCAGCCTGCCTCAGCCTCAGCCTGCCTCAGCCTCAGCATCAGCCTGCCTCGGCCTCAGCCTCAGCCTGCTTCAGCCTCAGCCTCAGTCTGCCTTCAGCCTCGGCCTCAGCCTCAGCCTGCCTCAGCCTCAGCCTGCATCAGCCTCAGCCTCAGCCTCAGCCTGCCTCAGCATCAGCCTGCCTCAGCCTCTGCCTCAGCCTGCCTCAGCCTCAGCCTCAGCCTCAGCCAGCCACAGCCTCAGCCTCAGCCTCAGCCTTCCTCAGCCTCAGCCTGCATCAGCCTCAGCCTCAGCCTGCCTCAGCCAGCCTCAGCCTCAGCCTGCCTCGGCCTCAGCCTCAGCCTGCTTCAGCCTCAGCCTCAGCCTCAGCCACAGCCTGCCTCAGCCTCAGCCTCAGCCTGCCTCAGCGTCTGCCTCAGCCTGCCTCATCCTCAGCCTCAGCCTCAGCCTCAGCCTCAGCCTCAGCCTGCCTCAGCCTCAGCCTGCCTCAGCCTCAGCCTCAGCCTGCCTCAGCCTCAGCCTCAGCCTGCCTCAGCCTCAGCCTCAGCCTCAGCCTCAGCCTCAGTCTGCCTTCAGCCTCGGCCTCAGCCTCAGCCTGCAGCCTCAGCCTCAGCCTCAGCCTCAGCCTCTCAGCCTGCAGCCTCAGCCTCAGCTCTCAGCCTCAGCCTCAGCCTCAGCCTCAGTCCCTCAGCCTCGGCCTCAGCCTCAGCCTGCCTCAGCCTCAGCCTGCCTCAGCCTCAGCCTCAGCCTGCCTCAGCAGCCTTCAGCAATGTGGCCCGGGAATGGAGTTCTGGGAACTCGAAGAGCACGAAGTGGCCTACAGTTGGCTCCGGGCATTCAAAATGTGGCCCGGGAATGGAGTTCTGGGAACTCGAAGACACGAAGTGGCCTACAGTTGGCTCCGGGCATCCAAAATGTGGCCCGGGAATGGAGTTCTGGGAACTCGAAGAGCACGAAGTGGCTTACAGTTGGCTCCGGGCATTCAAAATGTGGCCCGGGAATGGTGTTCTGGGAAGTCGAAGAGCACGAAGTGGCCTACAGTTGGCTCCGGGCATTCAAAATGTGGCCCGGGAATGGAGTTCTGGGAACTCGAAGACCACGAAGTGGCTTACAGTTGGCTCATGGCATCCAAAATGTACGCCGGGAATGGAGTTCTAGCAGCGCCAAAAGCGATTTTGCGAGGATGTCCCAAGCGATTTGGGCTTCGACGGCAGCCGCCCCGGGTCCCGCCCCGACCCCCCTGAGGAGTCATGATGCTCTCTTTTGACACCAGTAGAAACCTATCAGTCTTCGCTGTTAGGTAACAAAAAAAATGCTTCCGGGCCCCCGGGCCGTTGGAAACTGGCCCGGGGCGAGAAGTTGCACAGGGAGGGGCTTCCCATGGGGTCCTCCCTCGTCGCCACGGGTGGGCGCGGCTCGGAGAAAACGGGTGCGTTTGGAGTCCGGGACAGGTTCGGGGAAGGATTCGGAAGCTCCGAGGCCAGGAGGTTCTTTCTGTGTTTCGGGTCCCTGGAGCCTGCATTCGGGGCCCCCGGGGTCGCCGATCCGGGGCGAGGAGCTGCACAGCGAGGGGTCCAGGGATCGATATGTTTTGCGCCGCCGGGGTCGGGGAGGCACGAGCGGTGGGGCCACGGTGTCGAGGAGGATTCAGCCTTGGCAGCCCCGTGGCCATGGGCCACGCGACGCCCGAGCGCGCATTGTCGTCTGTCGTCGTCGGGTCGGTTTCGCGGACGCCGCCGACGACAACGACGACGACGACAAAGACGAGGGCGTGGGGCAGTGGTTCGTGTGAGCGGTGGGGGGCTGTTCGCGTGAGCGGTGGGGGGGGTGTTCCTCTTGCCGGCCTGGCTGTTCTCCTAAGGCGTTCGCGCGAGCGGCCTTGCGGGTTCGCGCGAAGGGCCGCGCTGTTCCCGTTGCGGTTCCTTCCCCTTCGAAGCGGCTTAGGGGTGTGCCGAAATTGGCAGAAGACTCGATGCGACCGCAGCCATTGTGGCCTTCGGTGGAGGTCCCTATGGGGAAACGCATGAGCGGCGTGCCGAAAATGATCGGGGGGACGCCATGCGAACCCTGCCGCTGAGGCTTTCGGTGGGGCCCGCGATGGGGACACGAAACGCGTGAGGAGTGCGCCGAAATGGGCGGGGGGACGCCATGCAACACTATGCCAGTGGACCCTTCGGTGGAGCTCCTTGTGGGGGCACGACACGTGTGTGAGGCGTGTGCCGACATTGGCCAGGGAGACGCTACGCAACACTTTGCCACTGAAGCCTTCGATGGAGCTCCCGGTGGGGGCACGACACGTGTGTGAGGCGTGTGCCGACATTGGCCAGGGAGACGTTATGCAAAATTTTGCCAGTGAAGCTTTCGGCGGAGCTCCCTGTGAGGTCACGAAACGTGTTAGGGGTGTGCCGAATTGGCGAGGGGAACGGCATGCAAGACCATACCATTGAGGCAAACGGTGTGGCTCCGTATGGGGCCGCGATGCGTGTGAGGCGTGTGCCGAAAGGGGCGGGGGGTGCTATGCAACGTCTTGACACTGAAGGCCTCGAGGGGGCTTCCTATGAGACCGCTGGAAAGTGTAATGGGTGTGCCGAAATGGGAGCCAGTACGCGTCGCGCCCACTTGGGCCTTCGGTGGGGCTCCGCATGGGGCCACGAAATGCGTGAGGGGTGCGCCGAAGTGGAGGCGGGTACGCAATGCGGTCGCGGCCATCGAAACCGCAGCTGGAGCCCCCCTGTAGGGCCGCGAGACGAGTGAAGGGTGTGCCGACATGGGCATGTGGAGCGCAGAGGCTGGAGGCAAGGCGGATGAGATCAGGACGTGGGGCGCGGCGCTGCTGATTCAAAGCGGGGACCCGACCCACACAGGATGGGTGGGAATGAGAGAGGTCTTGGAGAGGGTTCATACCAATCAGACCGCGTGCAGCTCAGCTTCCCCTCGCCGTGTGTCCACCCTTGCCAGATGTTCGACCTGCGTCCAGCGGTGGCGATGGGAAATTCCAGAAACGCTGAGAAAAAATCCGAGACCATGACCTCTTGACGGTCCATACGGGCCCGTTGTTTAAGCTTCATCCACAGTGGTTTCGAGGACGCGCGCAGGTGCGCCCCCAAGCGTGCTGCACCCCGCCACGAAGAGGAAGTCCATATCACATGTGGAGAAAAATCAAAGTGATTATCCCATTGCTACCCTTCGCTACTCCGATCCCTGGACCTCTGCCCGTTCCGTGCTTCCTCCCTCCTTCCCTCCATGGCCCTCTCACATCCGTCCTCTGTTTTCTCCTCTTCCTCCTCCTCCTCCTCCTCCTCTTCCCCCGCCCTTCTGCTGAGCCTCGTGACCCTCGTCATCCTGATCATCATCATCATCATCATCATCATCATCATCATCATCATCATCATCATCATCATCATCATCATCATCATCATCATCATCAACCTTCTCATCCTGCCACCTCTCACCGTCGTTCTCCCCAATCGTCCTCCTTCCTCGGACCTGGTTTCACCAGCATCCTCCTAAAAGTCTCACCCTCAATCCGTCACCGGCCTCGTCCTCGTCCTCTTGAGGTGTGCCGAATTTTGCGGCAGGACCGCGTGCGATACTTTGCCGTTGAGGCCTTCGGTGGAGGTCTCTATGGTGCCACAAAACTTGTGAGGGGTGTGACGAAATGGACGGGGGGACGCTATGCGAACGCAGCCGCTCGGGCATGATGATGATGATGATGATGATGATGATGATGATGATGATGACAATGATAACGATCATGACGATGAGAATGCCGTCATGCGAAGAGCAAAGGCAAGGAAGGGAATAGGGGGGAGCGGGAGCAGGAGGAAGGAAGAAGTGACGCGGGGCCCCGCGGATTCGAAACTGGAGCCCAACATCACAGAGGGTGGGGAAGAAGGACAGAGGCCGAGCAGCGTCCTTCGCCAGAACTCTACCTCCGGTGGGAACGGTGCCCACCGCAACCCCTGCGAGCGTTGGAAGGAGACCCTTTTTTCTGGGTACGCTCAAAACGAGCTGCATGGTGCCTGCCAGCTCGACAGGGGTCGCAGGCCTGGCGGAGATAGTTTCTTCGCCCGAGACGGGTGCGGGCATCACACCCCAGGCGGACAACATGCGGGGACAAGTCGCCGCACCGCAGAGCTCGCAGACGGTTCCCGAAATCCGACGCTGTCAGCACGGCAGGAGCGCGGCTCACCTTGACAAGCTTTCAGGGCGAGGGTGCTGCACAGCCCTCTGAAGCGCAGTGGGAGGCGGAGGAGAAGGAGCAGGAGGAGAAGGAGCAGGAGGAGGAGGAGGAGGAGGAGGAGGAGGAGGAGGACGGCCGCCTGGCAAGTCTCTGGCAGAACCCAGGGCGAGCGAGAGAGCGAAGCCCGAGGCGTCTACACCAGCAAGTGGAACAGGGACGCCGAGGTCTTCGTCGTGCACGGCAGCGTCATCAATTGGGACTCCAAGCTCCAGGAGCCGTCCTTTCCTGGCGCTTTCCCCTGCGCTTCATCGTAAGGATCTTCCTCCTCCTCCGAAGAGGACGTCTGGAAACTCCGACACAATCTCCAGCAGCCCACCAGATGCCCATGGAACCCTCCCAAGGACCCCTGACCATCCCGAGGGCCTCCGACAGACAAGTGCCACCAAACACCCCCGCTCAAAAATGAGCCTGGCGAAAATACAAAGCCGTTGCAGCTGCGAGTAACGCAGAGTACGATCGTTTTAAGGGTGGCGGGGCCCAGAGGTACTGAACATGGGCAGCGCGGATGGGAGCCACGAAACAAGTGCGGGTTGTGTGTGTGTGTGTCTGTGTGGGTGTGTGGGTGTGTTGTGTGTTGTGTGTTGTGTGTTGTGTGTTGTGTGTTGTGTGTGTTGTGTTGTGTGTTGTGTGTTGCGTGTGTGCGTGTGTGTGTGTGTGTGTGTGTGTCGTGTGCGAGTGTGGGTGTGTGTGTGTGTGTGTGCGTGTGTGTGTGTGTGCTGTGTGTTGTACTGTTTGTGTTGTGTGCTGTGTGCTGTGTGTTGTGTGTTGTGTCGTGTGTAGTGTGTGTGTGTGTGTGTGGTGTGTAGTGTGTGTGTGTGTGTGTTGTTTATTGCGTGTTGTGTGTTGTGTGGTGTGTGTTGTGAGTTGTGTGTTGTGAATTGTATATAGCTTGTGTGTTTCATGTGTGAGTGTGTGCGTGTGTGTGTGCTTGTGTGTGCGTGCGTGCGTGCGTGTGTGTGTAACTATTTGTGTGTGCGTGTGCGTGTTTGTGTGGGTGGGTGTGGGTGTGTGTGTGTGTGAGTGTGTGCGTGTGCTTGTGCGTGTACGCGTGTGTGTGTGTGCGCGCGCGTGCGCGTGTGCCCTTGTGCGCATGTGCGCGTGTGCGCGTGTGCGTGTGCGTGTGTGCGTGTGTGCGTGTGTGAATGTGTGTGTGGGGGGGGGCGTGTATGCATTTGTGCGTGTGCAGCGTGTGCGTGTGCGTCGTGTGTGCGTGTGCCTGTGCGCGTGCGCGTGCGGCGGCGGCCCATGCCGCCTCGCGGGGAGCAGCGGCGGGACCGCAGCCCGCCGACGCCGCCGCCGCTGCGGCACCGAAAGCGCCGGCAGCAGCAGCAGCAGCAGCAGCAGCAGCAGCAGCAGCAGCAGCAGCAGCAGCGGCGGGGCCGCCGCCCTCCGCCGCCCAGGCCACCGCAGACGAGGCGGCAACGGCAGTGGCAGCAGCAGCCGCCGCGCCCAGCGCGGGGCACCCCACCGCCAGCGGCGCCGCTGGGCCACGGACAGCCCGCGGCGGAGGGCCAGCAGCACCGTCGGAGGGCGGCGCCCGTCAGGCCGCCGGCAGAAAGCGCGGTCATGCCGCGGGAGGCGGGGGCTGGGAAGCAAGAGGCCCTCTCCGGGTCCCCGCGGGCAAGCATGAGGTCGGGGGCGACTTCCTGCCCCGCGGCAGGGGCCACTGCGGCCCTCTTGAGCCAGAGCGGCTTGAGCCAGGACTGCGGACGCTATGCGAACGCAGCCACTGGGGCCTTTGGTGAAGCTCCCTTCGAGGGGGGGCGAAATGGACGGGGGGGACGGTATGCGAACGCAGCCATTGGGGCATTCGGCAGAGCTCCTTTGAGGCCACGAAACGTGCGGTGTGCCAAAATGGGCACGCGGAGAGCAGAGGAAGGAGGAGGGGAGCAGAGCGAGACGCACAAGCTGCTGCGCCAAAACGTGGACCCTAGTCGATATAGGGGTGCTCGGAGAAAACAAGTCGGAGAACAACCCGAGTACCAAAACCGCTCGACTATCCCCAATCATGGCTTCCACCGGATAGTGCGTTCACCAGAACATTTTCAATATTTCCGGCTGTAGATGAGGAGGAGGAGGAGGAGGAGGAGGAGGAGGAGGAGGAGGAGGAGGAGGAGGGGAAGAGATTATCAAGGAGTTTTGGGCTCCTGCGAGGTTTTTGCAAGTTTCGTCGAGCGCGTCTGGGGGTCGCCAGAGTCACTCAAGAAGAAGAGCTGCAGGGCCCGACCGGCGGCCAGCAGGGCCCCCGCGGAAATTTACGGCCAGGACTTGTCGGATAGCGTGCCGCTCCGCCAGTTCGGGCCCACCGCGCTTCGGCGCGACACGCTATCCACGTTCCCAGTCCCAAGCGTCCACGCCCCGAGCCTTCCCGAGCCTCCCGACCCGCAGAGCGGAGCGACACGCTATCCGCTCGCAAGGCATGGCGTGTCGCCGGGGCCGCCGCCACGACTCGCTCGGTAGCAGTTCCCGATCGTATCGGTCATCTGGGGGCCCGGCCAGCTGCCAACGAGGCCGCCGCGTTTGGCGGCCCGAGTGGCATTGCCGGTTGAGTCTTGTGGGACCCCACAGGCGGCCAGCGAGGCCGTTGCGGAATGTTCGTGGCCATGTTGACTCGAGGCAGGGAATGTTGGATACAGGGCGCGGCCGCAAAGAAGCGCATCTCAGTGTGGTTCCAGCATGTCGTGGCTCGTTCTTGTTATGCTGCTCGCGTGTGCTCGGTGTGTTTCTGGTGTCACTGCCGATGACCTCACTGCTGTGTTGCAGCGTGTCGCGAACACCATGCAGTCCAAATACGACATGAGCATTGCCGCTTCCTATTTCACGCCGAAACTCAACGTATCTGTTGCAGCTGGCCGCACCGACGCGGGACTAGGACTAGGCACACCGATTCGCCATGCCCGTCCTGATGATTTGTACGTATGGGGCTCAGTGACCAAGGTGTTCACAGCTGCTGCAATATTGCAGCTTGTGGAGAAGGGCACAGTCTCTCTCACTGACCCCATAGCACAGCACATCGATCCAATTCTGCAGCACCTGAATGGGACAACACTTTCCCAGCACTTCGGCTCTTCGATTGATGCTGTCGAGGTCCAGCATTTACTGCATATGACCTCTGGCATATCTGACTACGACGGCGAAGCGTATGCACGAGATCAGTTTGCAGACCGCTCTAAGGACTTTGGACCCGTTGAGATCATTGGCAAGTACGTGAGCCCTACGATGTACCACAAGCCAGGGGCGAGGCAGAGCTATTGCAGCACAAACTATATTCTACTGGGCCTCATCCTTGCGAACCATTACCACAAAGCTGGGAGCACATGGTCGTGGCAAGGCTACGACCAATTTAGCGTTATCCCTGAAGCATTCCGGAAAGCTTTTGGCGCATCTCAATTTGTCACGTCCGGTACATGTCAGGACCACACACCTGTACATGGCTTTATGCAATCCTACTCGACCGCAAAATTGCCACCCCAAGATGTTTGGAATGTGAGTTGCGTGGGTGGCTGGACCGCTGGAAATTACGTCGGGTCTGTCTTAGATGTGGCGCGCTTCTCGTACGACCTCTGGAACAAAGACAAGCCCAGCATCGTTACCGCCGAATCGCTTGCCCATATGATTGATTTTACGGCGCCAGCGACATGGGGGCAGAAGTTCAAGTTCTACGGTATGGGAACGTTCAGTCTCGATTGGTCGATTGGAGACGGGGAGGCTTATGGTCATGTCGGCGATACATACGGATATCAGTCACAAACGACGTATTTTCCTGATTTAGATTTTGTCGTTGCTGTGGCGACGAACGTCGAAACAAATACACAGGCGCAGCCAGCTGATTTTACATGCGTCGCGTACCACGAGGTGAAGGCCGCGCTGATGGGAACGGTTGCACCGAAGTGCACTTTTACAGTACCACACCGGTTCATCGGATCTTGCAGCTGTTCCCCAGAAGTCATAGTTTGAGCTTGAGAATGCCCAAGGGCTGCCCACGCCCCCTCCGACGTGCTGATATCGCACGCAAGACTGCGACCGACCTGGCAACACCATGGTGAGCATGCGACAACGAGAAGAGAACCGATGCCAGGGAATCGCCGACCCTCTTCGCACCGCTCCTCCTCATCCGATCTCTGGAATCATCGAGAGGCCATGGTGGGCGGCTGCTCTGCTCTGCTGCGGACATTCGAGGCCTGGCGCCCTTGTAAACGGGCCCTGCGCGGAGACTCCGAAGAAAACATTGGGGAACATGTTCAATTCGAAGGGAAAAAAAGCGTAAACACGCAGTGTCGATACTCCGCGAGGATGTCTTCGATCTGCGCTGGGCCCCCTTGGCGGCGCCTCCGGCGCCCCCCCTGACGCGCGCCGCGCGCCAAGGAGGGAGGTCCAGCGCAGATCCAAGAGATCTGCGCGGAGCACCGAAAGTTTGCGTTTAGGTAGTTGTCTCCTCTTCTATCTTCGCAGGTCGATTCGGCGCGGAGGCTCCTGTGGACAGTCTGCGGTGTCCCCAGACATCCCAGGTCTTGATTTTCCCATACGCGCCGGTCGTTGAAAGTAGGTACTTTTGGGGCTCCCAGGTCCCAACCTGCTTCAAGCGCCTTCCTGCTTCAAGACGCCATGTGCTTTTGTTGCCGGAGGAGGAGGAGGAGGAGGAGGAGGAGGAGGAGGACGAGGAGGAGGAGGGGGAGGAGGAGGAGGAGGAGGAGGAGGAGGAGGAGGAGGAGGAGGAGGACAAAGAGGAGGAGGAGGAGGTCCCTTCCTGCTTCAAGACGCCTCGTGTGATTCTCGGGGAGGGCCTGGGCCCAATGTACGGTAGGTTCGCGTCGTGTCGCCCGGCGGCGGCCCCGCCGGCGGCGTTCAGGGTGGAACGCCACCAGCGACCCAGAGTCGGTCGATGTCGAAGGATCTGACGTGCCGGCAACGGCCGATCGCTCGAGTTTGAGCGACGGCAGAGGGAGACGATTTTCGGATTCGCGGGTCGAGAGCGCACCTCTTCCGGTCGAAGCGGAGCGGGCCGCGCGAAGCTTGAATTGCGCAGAGAAGGGGGAGGAGGAGGGGGGGGCGCAGCCTCAGAACGAGGCCGGACGGTAGGGAAACAATTATTGAACATTCCCCCTCCCCCCAAGAACTCAAGCTTGGCACGCGCGGGGGAGGCTGCGGTCGAGGTGCAACCCATCAGACCCACCGCCACCTTCGAACATTGGGGGGGAGGGGGAGGGGGAGGCGTTGACACATGAACGTGGCATGAGTGTTCGCTGTGTGTGCGCCCGAGGCCTGGAGCCCCGCGGCGTCGGGAACCAGCGCAGGGGTCGACACGGCACGAAGCCGCGGGACTTCCTCCGCCATCCTGCTCCGTGCCCTTCGCCTGCCTCTGCCGACCGACGCGCGTGCGCGGGGTCTCAAAAAAAACCCTTGAACGAAGGATTGCAAAGGATTGCAAAAAAGGATTGCGAAAAAGGATTGCAAAGGGTTTGTTTGCAATCCTTCTTGCAAAAAAGGGTTTTTTGCAATCTTTTGCAGCCGCCCCCACGCCCTGCCCCCGGGGGCCAGCGCTCCCTCCCGGAGCCGGCTGTTCGGGACCGCCCCCGGGCCCGGCGGGGGCCCCCGAGGCCCCGCGGAGGCCGAGGGAGTGGCGAGCAGCCGTGCAGTCAGGTCGGCCAGGTCCCCCTACAGGCGGATCTTGGACGAGAAACAAAAAAGACTCCAACAGAATTACAAAGAGATTCGAAAAATAATCGAAGCGTCGTCCCCATATTGTTTTTTGACTACGTTTGAGTATTCCTCCTGTAGAGGGACAGGCCAGACTTCACCATACAGTGGAGACCCATGCCGAGAAGCACCCTGCCTGCCTCCAGGGTGCCCTGGGTTTCTTGGGTTTCGAGGGTTTTGCTGTGGAAGGCGTGGCGTTCCCACACCAAAAATCGATGGACGTCCTGGGGTCTCAGGGTTGGGTTTCTTCTGGAAGAGTTTCGTGTGGTCGGGCCCCTGCTGCACACGCCGGTCGTTGGAAGTAGGTATTCTTTGATGCCAAAGGCATAATCTACTTTAGGCGCCTTCCTGCTGGGCAGTCGAAGGCCAGCGGATCAGATTGGATGCCCGAATGGTTTTTCTGTTCGCCAGGGATTGGATCAGAGTGCCCCCCTCGCCAGATGGCCAATTAGGCGCCAGGTTCGACTGTCCTACTTCAAGAGTCGAGCGGTCATACTTCAGATTGTCGCCAGACTACCTTCGACTGTCCTACTTCAAGAGTCGAGCGGTTGTCCCTTCCCCCTCATCTTCAGGGAGGGGCGGGAGTCCTATCTACTTTCAACGCCTTCCTGCTTCATGTTTCTACCGATCTCTTCCGCACGGTGTGTAAACGTATCGAAGACGCCCACGGCGAACCACCGCCGCCCCCTGCCTTTTTGGAAGCGGCTATGTGGCCGAACGTTGAGGCCAGACCTGCCAAGTCATCGGACCATGTGTTCCCCGAATCGGTTTGGAAAGCCTTCGGGGAACACGTGGGCATCTTGAAGGTCATCTTGGCCGTCTTGGAGGCCTCTTGGGCTATCTTTCGGCCATCTTTGGGGGCTCTTGGGCCGTCTCGGGCCGTCGGAAGGCCGAAAAGAAGGAAATGTCAAAATCCGTCAACAACCTTCGGAAAATCCATGTGTTTGGCCTCTTCTGGCCTTCCTGGAGGCCCTCTTGGGGGCCTCTTGGGCCGTCTTGGGCCAGCTTCGAGCCAACTTCGGCCATCTTGGTGGGTTCCTGGCACGTCTGACGCCGTCGGGAGCCGTCTTGGGGGCCTTTCTGGGCCAACGGGGGACCCTCTTGGGGCGCTTCGGGGCCGTCTTGGAGGCCATCTTGGGCGTCTTGGAGGCCATCTTGGGCGTGTTGGAGGCCTCTTGGGCCGTCTTGGGGCCCTCTTGGGGCCATATTGGAGGCCACTTGGGCCGTCATGGAGCCCTCTTGGGGGCCTCTCGGGCGATCTTTGGGGCCTCTTGGGCCGTCTTGAGCCGTCGGAATGCCGAGAAGAAGCAAATTCCAACATCCTTCAAAACCCTAAGGAAGCACAATGATTTTGGCCTCTTCGGGCCCTCCTGGAGGACCTCTTGGAGGCCTCTTGGGCCGTCTGGGAGGCCTCTGGGGGGCCTCTTGGGCCGTCTTGGACTCTCTTGGGCTGTCTTGGAGGCCGTCTTGGACCATCTTGGGCGGGCTTGGAGGCCATCTTGGACCATCTTCGCGATTTTCTGAGGATGTCCCGAGCGAAACGGCCGTTTCAGGGAGGATGTTTTCCGGAGTTTGTGCACGTGGAAGGGCCTCCCGGGCCCCCGGCGGGACGGGCCGAAACCCATTGGGAGAGTTCTTTTGGGAAAAGAACCAAAACCAAAAGCGAAATCGTCAAGCACGCCAGGCACCCCTGCGATGAATCGACAGGGGGCGGCGGATCGAATGACCTTCGGCCCATCCCGCCACCGTGCCTGCGTTGCGGGTCAGAGTTCTCAGGGATGTTTCTTCGGGTCCCTTCGGAGCGGCCTCGGGGGCCTCGTGAGAGCAGTTTTGGAGCCTCTCGGGAGCCTCTCGGGGGCCACTTAGGGGCCTGTTGGGGCGTCCTGTCTGAATCCAGCAGTCGGGGGGGGCGCGAGCTGGGAAGGGCATGGACCGAAACACGCCAAGTGGGGGGAGGCCTGGCTCCCCCCCCTTTGCCGCTACCCTGCCTCGGCTCTTCCCCTTTGACCACCCGGAAGAATTTCGAGCACCAGGAGAGTACCGAAATTGGAGGGTTTTCACGTGTCGGGCCCTGGGAGGCGACACTCGCTCGACACTGTTTCGATACTTTCCTGGGTGCTCGGAATTATCTCTGGGATGCAATCCTTCAGTAACTTACGAACGATAGGAGCAACATAACCCTTGCGGCACTCCCCCAGGTTTTTGCCACAACCTTGTAGCGCATCGAGAAAAAAGGGGGGGGAGTTTTTGCCTCAGCCCCCTGGAACATGACGTTTTGCACCGATTTGCCCGTGGAGTAGCAGGATGGAATATGATTAGACATGGATCCGCCTCTACTGGAATCCTATTAGAGATGGGCCCACCTCGAATGGAATCCTTTTACAGATGCATCCACCTCTGATAGAATCTTAAAACGCATGGATCGACCTCGAATAGAACCGCATTACAGATGGATCCATTTCTCATAGAATCGTATTACAGGTGGATCCACCTCAAAGAGAATCCTACTACATATGGATCCACCTTCCATAGAATCCGACTAGGAATTGATCCCCCTTTAATAAAATCCCGCTACAGTAGGAACCACCTCTAATATAATCCTATGACATATGGATCCACCTCTATTTGAATCCCAGTGGAGATGGGTCCACAACTAATGGCATCCCATCAGAGATGAATCCACCTCGAATGGAATCCTGGTACGGATGGACCCACCTCTAACAGGATCCCTTCACATATGAACCCACGTCTGATAGAATCCCATTACATATGGATCCACCTTTAATAGAATCCTATTAGCGATGGATACACCTCTGATAGAATCCAATTAGACACGGATGCCCCTGTAATGGGCTCCAATTACAGATGGATCCACCTCTAATGGATCCCTATTGGAGATGGTTCCATCCCCAATGGCATGCTATTAGAAATTGATCCACCTCTAACAGAATCCTATTACAAATGGGTCCACCTCGAATGGAATCGCATGAAAGATGGATCCACCTTTGATAGACTCCTATCAGGGATGGGTCCACCTAGCTCTGATGGAGTCCTACAAAACATGGATCCACCTCTAATAGACTTCTGTCACAGATGGATCCACCTCTAATAGGATCCTATTACAAGCGGGTCCACCCCAAATTCAATCCCACCACAGATGGATCCACTTCTAATAGAATCCTAATACAGATGGGTCCACCCCTTCATAGAATCCCATTACGGGTGGATTTACGGATGGATCCACATCTAATAGAATCCTGTTTCAGATGGATCCATCTCTAATGGAATCCGATTACACCTGGATCCACAACTAATGGAATCCTATGAGAGATGGGCCCACCTCAAATGAAAACCTATCACATATGGATCCACTTCAAATGGAGTCCTAACAGAGATGGGTCCACCTCTACTAGAATCCTGCTACACATGGATCCACATCTGATAGAATCCTACTACAGATGGATCCACCTCTGATTGAATATTATTAGAGATGGGTCCACCTCTACTAGAATCCTATGAGAGATGGATCCACCTCAATTGGAACCCTTTTGCATATGGACCCACCTCTAATATCAATTCTGTCGGGCTGGATCCACTTCTAATAGAATCCTTTTAGGGATGGGTCCACCTCTAATGGAATCCGATCAGAGATGGATTCACTTCTAATGGAATCCTATATGAGATGGATCCACCTCTAGTGGAGTCCTAATAGCGATGGATCCACCTCCAAGAAAATCCCAGCACAAATGGATCCACATCTAATAGAATCCGATGAGAGATGGATCCACCTTTCATAGAATCCTAGTAGCGACTGACCCACCATTTACTCCCATCCCTACATAAGGTTTTGTTTTTTGGCGGAATGCACATTGATTCCTTTTGTGGCAAAGTATAAGTTGATTTCTTTTGTGTTGGATTGCACATACATTCCTTTTGTGGCGAATTACAAATTAATTTCGTCTGTGGCGGATTACACATTCATTCCTTTTGTGGCGGATTTCAAATAGATTCCTTTTCTGGCGAATTACAAATTGATTTCTTTTGTGGCGAATTACAAAATAATTTTGTTTGTGGCGGGTTACAAATTGATTCCTTTTGTGGCAGATTACAAATGGAATTCTATTGTGGCGGATTACAATTTGATTTCTTTTTGTGGCGGAATACAAATTGATTCTTTTCGTGGCGGATTACAAATTGATTCCTTTGTGGCGGATTACGAATTGATTCTTTTTGTGGCGGATTGCAAATTAATTCTTTTTGTGGCGGATTACACATTGATTCCTTTTGTGGCGGATTACATGTTGATTCCTTCTGTGGCGGATTACACATTGATTCCTTTTAATTGATTACTTTTGTGGCAAGCCCAGCTGGTAGTGACCCAGGTCCCAAAAGAAAAGAAAAACATTGAAAATTTGTCATATTAAACGACTCTCAATCGTTTTTGAAGCTTGGGCCCAAAAAAAAATTATAAAAACCACAGCATGTCCTACCTCCTGGGAGCGCAAACAATATAAAACACAGCATTTTCATACATCAGGTATCCAAAATGCTGTGTTTTATATGGTTTGGGCTCCTAGGAGGTGGGACATGCTGTGTTTTTATATGTTTTTGGCCCCAACCTTCAAAAACGATTGAGAGTCGCAAAAGTTCCCCCATTTTCAATGATTTTTTTTTTATGTTGTTTTTCTTGTGGGACCTGGGTCACTACCAGCTGGGCTTGCCACAAGAGTAATCAATTTGTAATTCGCCACAAAAAGATGCGTTTTGTAATCCGCCACAAAAGGAATCAATTTGTAATCCGCCACAAAGGGAATCAATGAGTAGCTCACCACAAAAGCAAGCAATTTGTAATCCGCCACAAGGAATTAATTTGTAATCCGTACAGAAGAAATCAATATGTAATCCGCCAAAAAAGGAATCAAATTGTAATCCGCCACAAAAGGAATCAATTTGTAATCCGCCACAAAAGGAATCAACTTGCAATCCGCCACAAAAGGAATCAAATTTGTAATCCGCCACACAGGGAACCCATTTGTAATCCGCAAAAACCTTATCTGAGAATCTCCAAAACCTGTCCGCGAGCCTTGTTCCAGGGGGGGGAGACAAAACCCTTACCGGGGGGGGGGGGGCCGCCTCGCCGTCGGTCGCTTCTGCCCCGGCTGTAGGCTGCGGTGGGGCAGGGCCCCTGGGGCCGACCTCAGGGCGGGGGGCACCGACCGCGCCCAGCGCCCCGGCGCGCCCCCCAGGAGAAAGCGCGCGGCGACCTCGCCCCCCTTCGTCCCCGCACGTCGAGCGCGTGGGCGAGCGAGCGCGGCGCAAGCGCGGCTCCATTGCCCCACCGATCCGCACCTTTGTACTCCTAGCGTTCAGTCGGGCTTGTCCCTCTACGTAAAGAATATGCAGAAGTAGCCAAAAAGAATAATTATCCCGACAAAGCAACCTAACAGCGATGTGTAGGAGCATATCTGGAAGCATTCCCCTTAAGATTCGGATGAGAATCCAGTTGTAGAATTCTGCTGTTCTCGCAGTCGTAGTCGCATTCGCGATGACAGTCGCAGTGGCAACGGCAGTCGCAGTCACAGCCTCAGCCTCAGCCTGCCTCAGCCTCAGCCTCAGCCTGCCTCAGCCTCAGCCTGCCTCAGCCTCAGCCTCAGCCTGCTTCAGCCTCAGCCTCAGTCTGCCTTCAGCCTCGGCCTCAGCCTCAGCCTGCCTCAGCCTCAGCCTGCATCAGCCTCAGCCTCAGCCTCAGCCTGCCTCAGCATCAGCCTGCCTCAGCCTCAGCCTCAGCCTGCCTCAGCCTCAGCCTCAGCCTGCTTCAGCCTCAGCCTCAGTCTGCCTTCAGCCTCGGCCTCAGCCTCAGCCTGCCTCAGCCTCAGCCTGCATCAGCCTCAGCCTCAGCCTCAGCCTGCCTCAGCATCAGCCTGCCAGCCTCAGCCTCAGCCTGCCTCAGCCTCAGCCTCAGCCTGCTTCAGCCTCAGCCTCAGTCTGCCTTCAGCCTCGGCCTCAGCCTCAGCCTGCCTCAGCCTCAGCCTGCCTCAGCCTCAGCCTCAGCCTGCAGCCTCAGCCTCAGCCTCAGCCTCAGCCTCAGCCTCAGCCTGCAGCCTCAGCCTGCCTCAGCCTCAGCCTCAGCCTCAGCCTCAGCCTCAGTCTGCCTTCAGCCTCGGCCTCAGCCTCAGCCTGCCTCAGCCTCAGCAGCCTCAGCCTCAGCCTCAGCCTGCCTCAGCATCAGCCTGCCTCAGCCTCAGCCTCAGCCTGCCTCAGCATTCAAAATGTGGCCCGGGAATGGAGTTCTGGGAACTCGAAGAACACGAAGTGGCCTACAGTTGGCTCCGGGCATTCAAAATCATGCCCAGGAATGGAGTTCTGGGAACTCGAAGACCACGAAGTGGCCTACAGTTGGCTCCGGGCATTCAAAATGTGGCCCGGGAATGGAGTTCTGGGAACTCGAAGAGCACGAAGTGGCCTACAGCTGGCTCCGGGCATCCAAAATGTGGCCCGGGAATGGAGTTCTGGGAAGTCGAAGAGCACGAAGTGGCCTACAGTTGATTCCGGGCATCCAAAATGTGGCCCGGAGAACACGAAGTGGCCTACAGTTGGCTCCTGGCATACAAAATGTGGGCCGGGAATGGAGTTCTGGGAGCACAGTTGGCGCCGGGCATCCAAAATGTAGCCCGGGAGTGGAGTTCTGGGACCGCCAAGAGCGATTTTGCGAGGATATCCCAGGCGATTTGGGCTCCAACGGCAGCCGCCAGCTTTCCCCCGGATGCCGCCCAGACCCCCTTGGGGAGTCATGATGCTTTCTTTTGACCCTACTAGAGACCTATCAGTCTTCGCTGTTAGGTAATGACACCGGAGAAAAAACCCAATCTGATTTTTGTTGGGGCTATGGGGCTGTAGGGCTATAAAGCTATAAAGTTATGAGGCTATAGGGCTATTGGGCTATTGAGCTATCAGGCTATAGGGCTATAGGCTGTAGAGCTATAGGGCTATAGGGCTATAAGGTTATGGGGCTATAGGGCTATAGGGCTATTGGGCTATTGGGCTATAGGGCTATAGGGCTAGAGGGCTATAGGGCTATGGGGCTATAAAACTATAGGGCTACAGGGCTCTAGGGCTTTTGGGCTATTGGGCTATATGCTATTGGGCTATTGGGAACCCCGGGCAACCGGGCACCCGGGCCCGGCCACCGAAATCGGCGACCAACCTCACCGGCCACCCAGGCACCCGGGCACCGCCGGGCACCCGGGCACCCGGGCACCCGGGCCCGGCCACCGAAATCGGCGACCCACCTCACCTAAACCTTTAATCCGCTAGGACCTCTACAGAGGCAAGCTCTGATTTGGGAATATGGGGACGATTTATTTGACTATGTTCGAGCATAATTTGGCTATCTTTTACTTGTCGTCCAAAATCCGCCTGTAGGAGGACATGCCCGACCTAATCCTAGCGAAGACATTGGCAGGATCCAGCACCGGGGACGATGTTCTGACTACGTCCATGTTCTGACTAGTTTTCAGCATTGTTTGACTATCTTTGATTTGTCCTCCAAAATCCGCCTGTAGGGGGGCATGCCCAACCTCATCCTAGCGAAGCACTGGCAGGATCCGCCACGGGGGAGGAGGTGCAGTCTTGACCGCGTCGCGCCTGCGAGTGGCGCAAGAGACGGACGGCCCTCGCGCCATGCAGGCTGGCGCCAGCTCCGCAGCGCCGCGCTGGGGGTGGGGGGGCTTACCCCCTCCTCCCAGGAGGAGGAGGAGGAGGAGGAGGAGGAGGAGCAGGAGGAGGCCTTCCCCCTTTGGCCCCTCCCCCTTGGCGCGATCCTGGCTCGGCTATTCCCCTTGCGGCACTCCCCCGAGCTTTTGCGGCAGCCTTGCAGCGTAGCGCGTCCAGACAAGGGAGAGGGGCCCGCCTCGCCGTCGGGTTCCCTCGAAGGCACTGGTCCCATTCTTCGCACGGTCGGGTTGGTGGTGCCCTCGTCTCTTTCCCCCTCCTTCCTCCCCCCTCCTCCTCCTCCTCCTCCTCCTCCTCCTCCTCCTCCTCATCCTCCTCCTCCTCCTCCTCCTCCTCCTCCTCCTCCTCCTCCTCCTCCTCCTTCCCCCCCCCACGACCTCCCCTCAGCGCACGAGGTAGCAGCGAGGCGGCAACGGGCGGCAACTTGGCAAAACCACGACGGACCGAGCGCATGAGGCGGTGACGAGATGGCAACGGGGCGGCGCTGGGCGGCAACGCACCCAGCGCGCGGGACGGCAACGAGGCGGCAACGGGCGGCAGCGTGGCGAAACCTCAGCAAACGCACCTGGCGCACGAGGCGGCAACGAGGCGGCCATGAGGCGGCAACGCGGCGAGACCTTACCCGATTCGCCCAGCGCACGAGGCGGCAATGAGGCGACAACCCGAGGTTGAAACTTCGCCAGACACACCCAGCGCCTGAGGCGGCAACGAGGAGGCAACGGGCTGCAAGGATTCGGCGACGGGCGGCCACGTGGCGAGACCTCGCCAGACCCACCCAGCGCAGGAGGCGACAGCCAGGCGGCCACGCGCGGCAGCGTGGCGAAGCCTCGCCCAGCGCACGAGGCGGCAACGAGGCGGCAACGTGGCGAGACTTCGACGGACCCGCCCAGCGCACGAGGCGGCAACGTGGCGGAACCTCTGACGGACCCAGCGCACGAAGGCAGCGAGGCGGCAATTGGCGGCAACGGGACGAAACCTCGCCGGACCCACCCAGCGCACGAGGCGGCAAGGAAGCGGCAATGAGGCGGCAACGGGCTGCACCGTGGCGAGTTCTCGGCGGACCCAACCACTTCGTTTGGGGGACAAATAAGAGAGCCTCAGTGCAAGCACTGCTTAGTGACAGAACGGCGTGCCGCTTCCCCTTTTCAGGCCTCCTCCGCATACGTTAACTGATTGCAATGGCCTTAGGGCCGGTTCCGCCGACCAAGAGGTCAACAACAGCGCAAGAGGGGGGAGGCGGCGGGAGGAGAGAGAGGCCTCTCGGGGGCTTCTTGGCAGTCTCGGGGGGGCCTCTTGAGTGGCGATTGGGAGCCTGCCAGCGGTTTCGGGGGTTCTTTTGAGGCTGAGGCCCGGAAACATGATGTAGCGTTCCCTCGCCAGGGCCAGCCTTGGGCCGACTGTGGTCTCTTGGGCCATCCGGGGTCTGTCTTGGGCACTCCTGGGGCCGTCTTTGGGGTCCCTTGGGCAATCTCGGCGAAATATTGGGGGCCTCGTGGGCCTGCTCGAAGCGTTGGAAAACAGAAATGGCGAGAAGGATGAAGTCCTGCGAAAACCCACTCACGAGCGGGGTCCAATCGAGGCTCTCTCGAGCCGTCTTGGGGGGTCTCTGGGGCCGTCTAGGTGCCCTCTTTGGCGTCGCTTACGCTGCCGCACGAAGCCCAAGCTGGCTTGAGGATCAGCGAAAAGGAGAAGGCAAAGGAGCGCATTCCGATACAAGACCTCGCCTGGGACATTTCGTGGGCGTCTACTTGGCCGGAGGGGGCAAACACACACACACACACACATGTTGCAAGCCAACGGCGCAGAGAGTCCTCAAGCGCGAGCAGCAGATGGAAGTGCGAATTACGATCGAGTATTGTCGAAGGTATAGCGTACGAAGCGTCGCACATTGCAACACGCAAGCGGTGGGTGTGTTAGAGGAACTGTAAGTCGCGCTCTCTTTCTCTCTCTCTCTCTCTCTCTCTCTCTCTCTCTCACACACACCGATCCCCCGCCCGGGTACACCCCCGTCTGAGAAGTAAGGGATCTCAAGGTAAGGGGCTCCCCTTCGACTTCGTTACGGCTTGGAATGATTTCCTTCGGGCTGGCGACGCTCCATTCAGCGACCTCGCAACGCTCGCTCTGCAAAGCTCTAGGATGGTGGGCGCTGCAAGGCTGTCGCGAAGCCTCTCACACACGCCGACAAGGTCGGCGGATTTCACGCAGCTCACGCTGTCATTCAGCATAATTAGCGGTGCGATCGGCACTTGCTTCGCCTGATGCTACTTGCGCACCTCATCATCCTCCCTCCCTCTCCTTCGTGCCAGAATCCGTAGCAGACCCGCAAAAACTGCATATTCAGAAACTCTCGAAGGTCCACGCGAACATCTTAGGTGGGCACTCTCCCTCTCCAAACCCGCTCCCTGGCGGTACGGGGAGGGGGGCTCAGCGCCAACCCAAGAAATCCGTGCGGCCATCCTAAAGGTTGCGTATGCTCATGACGTTTTTGCGTGTAGAGAAACGCACCCCGAATTCAGCAAGGCACGAGGGGGCAAACCCGACTGGTCTGGCTGCTGGTCTGGGGGGGGGGCCTGTGCTCAGGGAAGGCTGCAGCACCGCTCAACGATGTCTGGCAGGGTGAGCCCTTTCCTTTCCTGTGCACTTCAGCTTTGGCTTCGGCTCCAGCTGTGATGCACTTCGAAGCGCCTTCGGGCCAGCTCACCCGAGTGGGTTTTCCGCTCGCACGGGTGTTCCTGCACCAGGTGCGCACAAGGCCGGCGGCACCACCGCACTGGAAAGCAGCCGTTGCGAGCTTGTTTCTCGTTACATACAAGGGGCATCCCCTCCGCGAAAGGTAGGAGTACACCCGCAATCATTACGGGCTGGCGGTCTGTCCATTGCCGTATCGGCCTACGTGGTCCGTATTCTGCGGGCGTAAGGTACAGTCTGGAGAAGTTCCAGCGCGGTCTGCGATCCATCGCCATGTGGACTTGGCCGTTGTGAGTACCATCAGCCACTGCAAGTACAACCCGTAGGAGTTCAAGCAGACGATGTTTTGAATCACTTGGAGTCTGACCACTCTGAGTCGCAAGTCCAACCAGCAAGAGTTCCTTGACATCCGACGTATTGGGGAAAATACTCAGGCCGTACCCATCTTGATACGAGACGTTTCGAGCCAGACCAGTCCACGAGAGCTCCAGGGATCAGGCCGTGAGTTGCTCACGACGCTTGGATGTGAGGGAGGTCGACCGAAGTCGACTATACGT
Source organism: Prorocentrum cordatum (assembly GCA_963575745.1). Lineage (NCBI taxonomy): Eukaryota > Dinophyceae > Prorocentrales > Prorocentraceae > Prorocentrum > Prorocentrum cordatum. The sequence goes on from CAUYUJ010015063.1 coordinate 37,049, forward strand.
AAGAGTGACCCTTCGCCGGAGTGATTGGTGCGGGCCCATTTGGGTCCCCCGATCCCCGAGCGCGGTTGCGATAGTAGCGGCCGGCGTGTCTGTGTTTGGTCCCGCCGCGGCGCCCAAAAGCCGTCGCTACCACCTCGGGCGCCGACGTCCCAGGACGTCTGGGGGGCAGTGGCCGCGTGTGCTCGCGGGCTCCCCGGGGCCCAGGTGTGTCCGCGCCCGCCGCCGCTGGAGGCTTCCGGAGATCGGCCTCCAGAGGTTGTGGTGCTGGGCCGATCTTGGGCCCTGACGCCTTCCCGCCCAGGCCTCGGCACGAGCAAGAAACGGGCACGGGAAGAGTGGGCACGAAGGCTGGCGACATCTCTTGCTCACCTTGAGCGGGACTCGTTGTCGGTGTCGCCGCAGACGTTGCCCATTTAAGGCAGAAAGCCGCCTGCCCAGCAGTAACCGCTGTCGATTTTAGGCAACATTTACTGTTGGGCATCGTACCCATGTTTCCAGCACCTACCTCGGGCGTCCAAATAGCCCGGAGGGCGTACACACTGACGCTGGGCTTACCGTGGGCCCGGCCAGGACCAGCCCAGCGATTCTCGTTTGGTTGTGAGAGCCACGACGGCATGGTTGCCGAAGGAACGGTGGGTAGACGGAACGGAGGCATGCAGTGGCGCCAGGCCAGGATGCGCATGTCTCTTCGGGGTCAGTTTGGCGAGAGTCCCAGCACCGCCGAGTCTCGGTCCTTCCCAAGGCCGAGGGCAGCCTCCCGTGCTGTCAGAGATGGGGCGTTCGGGGATCGGCGCTGCGGCTCCTACCCTCCAGTTGCAGGAGCCCCCTCCTCGAAAAAGCATCAATGACCCCGCCGGTCGACCCCAACCAACTATGACGGTGAGTGGGCGCAGCCTACGTGGTGCAAAAAATTGCCCGCAAAGGCGAGCTTGTGGGGCCCGATGACCCTCCCGCAAGAAGCCCCACAGCTCCGCACGCGACGCATGGGTGGGACCCCGAGGCCACACGTAGAGGTCTCTGCAGTCCCGCGCACAACGCAAGCCCAAGCCCCCGATGGGCGGGCCCCCAAGGCCGCGCCCAAGATTCTGTGCAGCCCCGCCCGCATTGCATGGCCGTGCCCAGGATTCTCTGCAGCCCCGCGCACACCGCGTGGGCGGGACCCTGTGGCCGCGCCCGAGAATCCACGCAGCCCCACGCTCAACGCATGGGCGGGGCCATGTGGCCGCACCCGAGAGTCCCCGCGGCTCCTCACGCACCGCGTGGGCGGGACCAGCCGGGGCCCTGTGTGGCCGCTCACGGAAGCCCCACCCGCCCCCCAGCCGCGAACGCAACGCACCGGCGGGATCCCGTGGCTGCTTGCAGGACCCGCGCCATTCTGCACGCGACCGCGTGGGCGGGGCCTTGCGGCCACCCTTAGAGTCCGCGCAGCCCAAGGCCAAGTCCCTCACAGATTACGCCAGACTCCTTGAATGCAAGAGTTGCACGGGGAACCAACTCGCCTGCTTCTCATCCCTTCCATCGCCATTATCATCAGCAGCAGCAGTGTCATCCTTCTGGGCTTCATGGGCTGATCAGCTGTCTTCGACGGGGGCGGACCCCTAGGAGCCGACTGAACGCTTTGGACATCGATCTACAATGTTTGCCAGCGTGGACCTCAAACAGTAGGTTGTTGCACTGTGGATGTGTAAGCTATGCGGTGCATGCTATGTGGTGTAAACTATGTGGTGTGAGGTATGCTAAACAAATCAAAGATTAGTCATCAACTCCACTGCTCGTGCAAACATCCCACCCGCCCACCCGCAACCTGTTTGGCAAAACCCATGCGGCCACGATGTGGCTGCTGCCTGGCAGTTGCTAGCGCATCTCTACGGCCGCGCTAGCTCGCGCGCAGAGCGACCAGATGGTCTGGCACAACTGATGCGGCTGCGCTGGCGCATCCCAACGGATCTTCCCAGCGCGTCTCAGAGGCCGCGCTGGCGCGCGGACATGTCAGTGCGAGTCGATGATGCGGGCGGGTGCTATCATGATGACGCCGACGACGGCGGCAACGATAATGTTCGTAGCGATGGTGGTGGCGATTGTGACGATGACGACGGCAAGGCCAATGACGGCGCCGATGCTGGTGACGACGATGACGCTGATGATGTCCATGTGTCGGTGATGTGGGTGGTTGTGATGTTGATGGTGGCGATTGTCGATGACGATCACGGCGGTGATGCGATGGCGCTGACGAGGGTGATGAGGAAGGGCGCGCGCGTAAACAATCAAGACATCGGGCGACTCGTTCTTGAAACGCACGTGAGTTCCCACATGTGTCTCAAAGGATCGACTTGAAAGTGCTTCGGAGGCAAATCGTGCGGAAGGATTCCGACGCGCGCGCGCGTGGCGGCGCGCGCATGTGGCCCGCCTGGTGCTGTGTGGTACGGAGGTGTGAGCTGAGTGCATGCCAGAGGTACGCGGATGCATCGCGTGGTGGGGTGAGATGCAGGTGTTGGACGATTGACGGTTGAGTTAAATGCATGTGGTGTCCTACGATTTCAGCCTGTGCGCGCGGCGGAGAAGCTGCAACGCTGTAATCCTTATAGTGGACGACCGATGGGGGGTTGAATAATGTGTTTATTTTGAGGCGCGTACCAAAGCAATGCGGTCAGTGTGATTTCGACATGTGCGCGCGTGTGTGGACCTTGTGGTAGTTGCGTCCCCTAAGATCCCTGAAAAGTCTTATTTAGAGACAAACGAGTGCGCGCGCATGGTATTACATGACAGGGATGAAGAGGGGGTCAATACCGGCTGGGTTGTGATGGGGTTGTGTGATACGAACATGAACGATGAGACCGAATCATGTGTAAATCACCGTGTCCAAGAGGGGGGCGATAAGTCTGGGTTCGAGAAGGTGGTGGAGTCTGTTCTTCGTTTGAACCTTTTTGTTGCAAGGGAGAATCTATGTGGTGCAAGTTTATGGCGTGCAGGTCGTGTGGTGCAAGCTCTGCGGTGCAGGATGGTGGTGCAGGCTGCGCAGCAGAACTACGCGGCGCAAGCTGCGCGGCCGCCCTGCGCACGAGGCGCTCGCGAGGCAGGCGAGACCTCGGCAGACCCGCCCAGCGGCACCACGGGAGACCTCGGCTGACCCACCCAGCGCACGAGGCGCCCCACGTGCGGGCCCCAGGGGGGAAGCCTCGGCTGATCCATCCGATTCCTCACGCAGCAGAGAACCCAGGGCCTCCCGCCAGGGCGCGAAGATGCTCGCGCTTTGCGGTCTGCGCCAGAGCGTTGCCCCCCCTTTCAGGGGACGGCGCAGGAGCGCGGATACGATCGCAGGCCGCATTCCGCTCAGCACCAGGCGCGAGCCTGGAAGGCCTGCGTGGCCGACCCCAGAAGCCCGAGGCACACTGGCGTTGACTTCTCTCGAGGGTGAGATGGGGGAGGAAGGGGGCTTCCGCTGGCTTCCGCCGCGACGTCGAGGCCGCCCTCCTCCTCCTCCTCCTCCTCCTCCTCCTCCTCCTCGTCCTCCTCCTCCTCCTCCTCCTCCTCCTCCTCCTCCTCCTCCTCGCAGCTCCGACGCTTCTCCGCGGAGGGCGGGAGGCCGAGCCGCTCGATCAGGTGGGAGACGAGGCCCCTGGTTGGAACGCACTGCGCGGGGGTCCCAGACCTCCGACGTCAGTGTCTCACGACGCGTGCCTTCAGAGCTTTCGACCCCATCCCCTCCTCCTCCTCCTCCTCCTCCTCCTCTCCTCCTCCTCCTCCTCCTCCTCCTCCTCCTCCTCCTCCTCCTCCTCCCTCCTCCTCCTCCTCCTCCTCCTCCCCCTCCTCCTCCTCCTCCTCCTCCACCTCCTCCTCCTCCTCCATCCCCGCCCTTAGTCGTTTCCTGACGGCCCCGAATCGGGCTCCCAGAGGCCCCAACATTGCAAAAGGTGGTCCGTGGCCAGTTCGGCTCAAGCCTCAGATTGCCGCCGCGAGCACCGGTTTTGCTGGCCACGCCATGTGACCCTGGCCATGGTCGCGGATGTGATCGGCCATGCTGCTGCTTCGGGCTGCTTCTCGTGGCCGCCCGGCGCGCTGAAGGCTGCCCGCCTGGCAGACCACCACGGCGTCGGCACCATTGCGCCCGGCGCGAGTGCTGCAGCCCTTCCGCGCTCGCGGGCCGCGCCGTGCCGGCCCGCTGCGGGCGCAGGGGCGACGCAGGTGGCCTTCTTGGCTGGCTCCAGCGGCGGCGCTCGCGGGGTGCGGAGCCGCGTGGGCTGCAGCGCCAGCATGGGCGCAGAGCGTGGAGAGCTTTGGGCGGCGCCCGCGCTGCACGGCGTCGCCCGCGCGCGGTCCGGCCGTGCCGTGCGCGAGGCGCTGGGGTCTTTCCTGGCCTCCTCCTCCGCGGCGCAGCCCATGGTCGGCTTCCCATCAGCAGAGGCTTCGAGCACGTACGAGGGCGCACCTGGTTACACTGCGAAACACGCGACCAGCGCTGGTTCAGGGTACTGGTGCAGCTCGGGGAACCACAGCAACGAGCAGGTAGTGACCTCGACCGGCGTGCTGCGCTCTCGGCGCAAGGCCGAGGGGATCAAGGTCGACTGGGCCTACAGCCCCGACGACGTGAAGATCCTCACCAGCCCCGATGGGCTGAACTTCGAGGAGGCCGCATGTTGGCAGCCTTCGACGCGCGATGACGTGGCCTACCAGCAGACCATAATGTTCGACGCTCCCCGCAACGTGAAGGCGGTCTCGGTGGCCATGAGGGGCCCCAGGGCATGGAAGTATTTCGGCATCAGCGAGGCCGCCTTGATCTCGCCGCCAGGCGAGCCAGTGATGCTCGTCAGCGGCATCACCTCCCCGCAGGGGGAGCAATGCCTTGTGGCACAGGGTGAGGACAGCGTGGGCATGGAGAACTGCATGACGGCCAGAGAGGCTGACGACGACAGGGCCATCTTCAAGATCAATGCGGAGGGCCAGCTGGAACAAATCGACGACGGCGTCTGCGTGGCCACGGCGGGCGACTCGCCTGGGGTTGGCCGACCGGTAAAGTTGGTGGATTGCGAAGAGGCCCTCAAGGACGGGAACGGCACCTCGCAATGGGAGGTGGACGGCGCTGGCCAGCTCAGGATGTCCAAGCATTACCACTTGTGCATGGTGCCGCAGGGCAACGAAATGGTGGTGCAGGAGTGCGAGAAAGCAGCGCTGTCAGTGGATGCTCGCGACAAGTGGTTCTTAACAGCGCCTGGCGAGTTCGACGCGGCTGTCAAGGACAACATCGAGAGCGCAGTGGTTGCAGCATGAGTTGTGGTTGCTCTCTCTTTCTCCCCTTGCTCATCCTACTCATGATTCTCCGCCTCCCCCTCCTCCTTCATCTACTCCCAGTGGCGATGTGCGAAGACTTGGATGCTCTGGCAGGCGAGGCGTGGACAAAGTCAGCACAGTACCGATTGCCCACCGTCTCGGATGGGGGCCATTTGAGACCATGGGACAACCGTCGAAGAACCCGCTGGGCACAGGCCTTTGAACAACAAAATGATCCCAGTGCGACCTTACCTAGGAGTTGGAGCCTCTAGGAAAGCAACATTAGTAGGAGCGATAAACGCCGTCCTCCTCGTTCTCCTCATCGTCGTAGTTGTAGCAGTTGCGCTAGTAGTAGTAGTAGTAGTAGTAGTAGTAGTAGTAGTAGTAGTAGTAGTAGTAGTAGTAGTAGTAGTAGTAGTAGTCGTAGTCGTAGTCGTAGTCGTAGTCGTAGTCGTAGTCGTAGTCGTAGTCGTAGTAGTAGTAGTAGTAGTAGTAGTAGTAGTAGTAGTAGTAGCAGTAGTAGTAGTAGAAGTAGTAGTAGTAGTAGTAGTAGTAGTAGTAGTAGTAGTAGTAGTTGGAGGAGGAGGAGGAGGACGAGGAGGAGGAGTAGAAGGAGTAGAAGTAGTGGTAGTAGTGGTAGTAGTGGTAGTAGTGGTAGTAGTGGTAGTAGTGGTAGTAGTAGTAGTAGTAGTAGTAGTAGTGGTGGTAGTAGTGGTAGTAGTAGTAGTAGTAGTAGTAGTAGTAGTAGTAGTAGTAGCGCCAGAACCGCCGACGCCACGCCGTAAGTGCTGTGCTATGCTCTGCTCTGCTCTGCTCTGCTATGCTATGCTATGCTATGCTATGCTATGCCATGCTGCGCAATGCTATGCTGGGCTAGGCTAGGCTATGCTATGCTATGCTATGCTGCGCTATGCTATGCTGCGCTATGCTATGTTATGCTGTGCTATGCTATGCTCTGCTGTTGCATTGCTTTGCTTTGCGTTGTGTTTGCTGTGTTTTGTTGTTGCTGCTATTGCTTTGCCTTTGCTTTGATGCTCTGCTCTGCTACGCTATTCTATGCTATGCTAGGCTATGCTGCGCTCTGCTGCGCTGTGCTATGCTATGCTATGCTATGCTAGGGTATGCTAGGCTGCGCTATGTTATGCTAGGCTATGCTATGCCATGCTATACTGCGCTATGTTATGCTATGCTATGCTATGCTATGCTGCGATATGATATGCTGTGCTATGCTATGATATGATATGCTGCGATATGCTATGCTATGCTATGCTATGCTGCGCTATGCTATGATGTGTTATGATATGCTGCGCTATGCTATGCTATGCTATGCTGCGCTGTGCTATGATAAGATAAGCTGCGCTATGCTATGATATGATATGCTATGTTATGTTGCGCTATGCTATGCTATGCTATGATATGATGTGCTATGCTGCGCTGTGCTATGCTGCGCTATGCTATGAAATGCTATGCTATGCTATGCTATGCTATGCCAATGCTGCGCTAAGCTAGGCCAGGCTAAGCTAAGCTAGGCAAGGCCAAGCTAAGCTAAGCGAAGCTAGGCTAGGCTAAGCTAAGCTAAGCTACGCTAGGATAAGTTAGGCTAAGTTAAGCTAAGTTAAGCTAAGTTAAGCTAGGCTAAGCTAAGATGAGATAAGCAACGCTAAGCTAAGGGGACGTCACTGGGGGAACCGCGGGGCGGATGCCGGGGGAACCGCCCGGGGCGGGTTCCACTGGCCAGCCCCTTTAAGCTATTGGGTAAGAACCCTTCTAGGCAGAGCCTAGGTAGGGAATGTAAAAGTGAGATTTGTCAGTGGCGCTTGGAGCATTCGGTTTGGAGACCACCCGACTGCGCCAAAGAAGACCTTCCGCTCCCCCCCAGACGCTCGTCGTGCCAGAGGGCGACGGCGGGCTCGAGACGAGCTACCCTGGTGAGGCCCGCCCACGGAAGGCCTCCGCGGCTTCCCCGCTCTCTCTGGCATTATCTGTCGCTCAATATGGATATCCCTCTCTCTCTCTCTCTTTCCCTACATCTATCTCTCTCTCTCTCTCTCTCTCTCTTTCTTTCTCTGTATAGGTATGCACAGATACGCATGCATGCATGCATGCATACATACAGTCATCTATACATACACTCGTGCAAGTATACATACCTTCATGGATACATACATACATACCTGCATGCGTACATACATTCATACATGCATGCGTACATACACACATACATGCATGCATACATTTGACTTGGGTGGGGAAGCGCAGCATGACCCACACAGCAGTATTTTTCAGCTCCTGCCATCGCGCGACGTAGCCATTTGCTGAAGAGTGTGCACTCGGGTTTTCTGCTATCGGGCCGTCCGAATACGGCCAGTTTTGCGTTTCGCGTTTGTGGGCATGGCGAGTCCAGGCGGTGCTGCAGAAGCCGCGGGGCCTTGGGCATCACCAGGCTTCGACCCAGAGGCTGCCGCAGTACCGAGGCGGCCCGGGGACGTCGTGGACTGCCAGGTGCACGACGAGAACGGGAAGGCGCAGGGCATGGGCACCCTCGTGATCCAGGCTCTGGGCCCAAAGAAGCGCCTGTTCGAGGCGGGGTGCGCGGCGGCGAGCGACAAGTTCTACTCGTGGTGGCTCTTCAAGAACAAGGGCCACCCGAACCCTGAGCTCTGGCGGCAGACCGCCGGCAAGGAAGACGAGTGGGAGGAGCGCCACGGCTGGCGCCCAGTCATTCCTTCAGACCGGTGGCGGATGCTCAATCCGAAGGCTGCTTGGCCGCATTTCGCGGCCGCGAAGTGGCGCAGGGACGACGGCTTCAAGGAGGCCGCGGCCCTCACCAAGGCCGCCTTCAGGAAAGCCACGGAGGACGGCGGGGAGGACGACCAAAACAACGGCAAGAAGGACGGCGAGAACAGCGGCAAGGGCGACTCAAGGACAAGGAGAATGACGACTACAAGGGGGACGGCCGGAGACCTCAGCTCACCCGCCCGCCGGCGGGGCAGGTCGGCGCTGGCCTGGCCGCCCTGCGCGACGAGCTGGGGCAGCCGGGCGGCGAGGACACGGCTGGCGGCCGGGCGCGGGACCGCGGCAGGAGCCGCGCGCGCGCAGCTCCGGGCGCGAGCGGGACCCGCCCTACCGGCAGCGCCTCAGCTTTGGGAGCCACGGGGGCGTCGCAAGCCGGCCGGACCAGAGCCCGAGCCGCCGGCGCCGCGCCCAATTGACCCGGGGGCGCGAGGGCGGAGGCGAAAGCAAGGACGAACGCCGGCGCAGCCGGAGCCGCGGCCAGGCCAGCGGGAACCCGCGGCGCCCCCGGGACGAGAACGCAGGGGGCGAGCGCCTTCGCAGCCGGAGCTGCGGCCAGCGCGGCGAGAGCCCGCGGCGAGAGCCCGCGGCGCCCAGGGGACGAGCGCGCTGGGGACGAGCGCCATGGCCACGCCCGCATCCGCAGCAGGCGCGGCGGACGGCGCCCCTCGAGGAGCGACCGCCGCCGCCGCAGCAGCTCGGGCGACCGCTGGCGGAGGCTGCGGGGGCGCTGGCGCATCGACGACTCCGACAGGTCGGTTTTTCGCCTCGCCTCGTCGTCAGAGAGCTGGGGTGGACAATCCTGGCTGCTCTCCTTCGCCACGGCCCACGAGGGAGAGCTAGCGGCCCAGGCACTCCAGCGCACGGAGGATCGCTCGGGGCGCGGCGGCGAGGCCCAGCACCGGGGCCCGCTGGACACTCCAGTGTCCGCGAAGAACTACTGCGTCCAGTTCTCGCAGCCGACCGGCCTCAAGATCCGCAACGCCAGGGAGATGCTGACGGTAGCCACGTGCCTCGACTACCTCGCCCTCGGGAAGCACCGGCAGGCGGCGGACGTTCTGGCCCAGAGGCCGGCGGCGCTGGAGCTCGCGCACAAGACTGGCTCCTGGGAGAAGGCGCAGTACGTGGAGCTGATCGAGCCCCTCGACTCGGCGATCGTGGACAAGGAGATGGAGCTCGCGGCGGTCGAGGAGGCGAAGCTCCAGAGCAGGCTCTTCTCGAGAGGGCCCCACTACTCCGACAGCGGTTGGAGCTCGCACGCGAAGGCTAGGGGAAAAGGAAAGGGCAACCCCCGGACAGGGGGCCACTACCGGAACGAGGACGGCGCGCAGAAGGCAAGAAGGGCAGGGGCAAGGACGGCAAGCAGGGCGCGGCAAAGCCCCTGGGCGCCGGAGCGCCGGGGCCCAGGGGGGCTCGCTTCTTGGCAGCGCCAGCTCCGCGAGGCAGCCGCCGGCTGCGAGACGGGGGCCGACGCCGGCGCACTTCTCGCCGCTTTCGCCCGGGAGTCTCCGACCCATCTTGGGCAGTCCGCCCAGAGGCTGAGCGAATCGAAAAAAAAGAGCTGCAGCTTAGCCAGGGGGGGCGGGGAGCAGGAGGGCCCCAGAGACCATGCGTACGAGCGTGAACGCGCGGGCGTTCCAGCCTGCCCCGCCTTCGGCACTTCGCCAGGCGGCCCCGGAACTCTCGAACCCATCTCGAGGTAGCCGAGGTTCAGCTCGAAGCGCTTCGGAGGAACCGGCCCAGGCGCAGGGGCATTTCGTCGCTCATGCGCGGTTCGCGGTGGATGCCGTTGACTTCTTGGCCTGCGCTGGGCGGTCGGCAGCGCCCGCGTGCACCGAGCACCGGAGCTGTCACCAGCTCAACGGCTCGTGGCCCAGACCGTCGCGGAATCCGCGGGCCACACGCTGGCCGGGCCGCCAGGCACCTTCGACATCGGCCGGCCCCCTCACCGAGGACCTCGAGAGCAGGGTCGTCCGATACAGCGGGGACGCGGCGACCAAGCGGCGCGACCTGGAGCGCGCGCGGGCTGCCCCCGCGCGGCCGAAGCAGGGCCACGCATGTATCCCCCTCGTCGCGAAGTTCGTGTCGGAAGAGCTCCGCGACGACCTCCTCTGCCCAGAGCGGCGCCTTCCCCCGCGGTCAGAGCGGCCCCCTTGCCCTCCGAGGTCGAAAGCGCACGGTTCTGACCATGAATGGCATTCTGGTCACGGCAGGAGCGCGGCTCGGGATTCTCCCAGAAGTCGAGGAACAGGACGCGTTTACAGACGGCAACGGGCAGATGGTGTTGCAGGGCGCGATGGGCGTGGACAAGGCCAAGGTAATCGAGGGCCAGGGGGCAACACTGCTTCGCTTCATCCGCATCTTCACCCCCCTCAACGCTCATCTCCGCAGGGTGCGCGGCGATGCTGCGCGCTTGTTTTTTTTGTTATGGGCCAGCTGGCGTTCGCGCAGCTCGAGCCAGACAAGGTGTTCTTGGTGGAGTCGGAGGACATGGAGAGTTGCTTCAAACTGCTCGAGCTCCCTCCCCGCTGATGCGCGCGCCGCTATCAGCCTTCGGAGGGGGCCCCAACAAGGAAGTGTTCATGTGCATACGGTATGTTCCGATGGCGGCATCGTTTGCTGTCGAGATCATGCAGAACATGGCCCAGCGCTTCGTGTTCGGCCTGGTGGAAGCAGAAAGCGGCGAGGAGCTCAACCGCCAGCAGCGGCTGCCACCCAAGAATGTAGCCGTCGCATGCATGGACGGGTTTGATTACATCCGCAAGAACGCCGGCTCCTCAGCCGGCTGCACCGCCTCCAACCTACGCGGTGGATTCGTCAGCCACGAGTTACATCCAAAAGCGGATGGATCACAACCAGTGCACATCGTGATCATCATCGTCGCGTTGATATGCATATTGCCAGTTGTCGCATGGGTATCTTCATTTGCTTGGGCCTGTTAAAGGCGCTGCTCGACTGAGAGCCGCACTTCCCGAGCGAAAAGGACTCCTTCATCGAGGCTGTCATCCTGTCGCTCTTGCAGCAGGCGGACTACATCCGCAAGGTCAAGCACATTATCGCGAAGCTGAAGGACCACGGGTTCCTCGAGTCGAACGAGCATCGCAAGTTTTCGGAGGTTGCCGCGGAGCTGGGCCTCCCCATGAACGCGAGCAAGCAGCTTCTGTTGGCCACTTCTGGCGCCATCCTCGGCGGGGAGCTCGACGGGGTAGCCGGATTTTTGGGCCACTTCAAGTCGAAGGGTTTTAAGATGTTCGCTCGCACTATCGCTCTGCTAGGCATTCCTCGGTGGTCCCAGGCGGCGACCCAACATTGGGCTGGCCTCGCATGTTTCGCCGCCGGTTTTTGCAGGCCAGCCCAAGCAGCGCTGGAAGAGATATTCCGCCACGCCGAAGGGCGCCAGAGCGGCCCGGCGGAGTGGCCGGCACAGGCGGCGCCTCTGCGAAAGCCGCCCCCCTGGCTGCGAGCGCCACGAGGCTTGAGAGGCCCGCCTCACCGAGGAGGGTCTCACGCTACCGAGTGCGAGCTACTACTGGCGAGGGGGCGCTTCGCCACATCTCGGTTCGCGGTCGCCGTGCCCGGCCATGTGCGGAAGTTTGCTGCGTCGCGCGCACAGTGGCACACCGTCGTCAGCAGTGCGACGCGCGGGACCTCCCTCTTCCACTGTCCGGCGAGGCCGGCCCGGGCGCAGGTGCCGAGCTCACCTGGCAGGCGGCCTGCAACGGCACCACCGCCCTTCCGCCCTTGGACACGGAGATCGGCGCGGCCGACTTCAGCAGCAGCCTCGCGACCGCAGACGTTCTTCGACGACGCCCATTGCGCTTTCGAGCATTGGGGATTCAGTCGCCTACTGCGGGACTCGCCCCGGGAACGTCGCAGCAGCACGTGCGAGGCCATCGATGCGTTGTTCTCGGGGGCCCTCCGTCGCCTCGAGTGGCGGGTTAAAAACTTGGGATTTGCATTCCTCGAGCACCCGCTTCACAGCCCTATGTGGTCTGCCCGTCTGGCGGTGCACCTCCGCAGCCTGCCGGGTTCATTTTTCACAGTGGCGCACGTCGAGTCGCGGAACCCTCCGCGGTGCGAAGGCGCGGCGGTTTTGCATAATTCCTCGCACGTTCACCGGGCGCTACAAGAGCTCACTGTTTCAGGGCACGCCCCACAGGCGGCCCCCGACTGTGAAGCAGCTTATCCACCGGAGGTCCGCATTGCGCATGGCAGCGCCGTCGCCGACGCCACTCGGGAGCGGCAGCTCCAGGTCGTGCCTCCTGCCCCGGCTGCCCAGAAGGCGTGGGTCCCAGGTGGGATCATCTCAGGCAAGGGCACGGTCAGCGACCCATACGTCCACCAGTGCAGCAAAGATGGGGTTCTCAAGTTTCTTCGAAGAATGAGGCCCGCCCAAGAACGAGCGCATTTTGCAGCTCTGCCGGCCGCAGACAGCCGGGGCAGCGACGCCATCCTGCGCAGCCAGGTTTTTCGCGACGACTCCACCCAGGAGTTCCCGTACCCGGCGATCGCTTGGGAGAGGGAAACAACCTAATTCTGCAAGTGGGCATCGCCTCAGCAGATCAATATGTTTGGAATTTGTTGCATTTTTCAATTAGTACAGATCTCGTAATCATTCAAAGGATTTTTGCCATCCTCGGATGTGGCATGTTTTCGACAGCCGCGTGGTAGCGTGCATTGTAACGAAGTGCCGGACCAGCAGCAGGGCCCTCAACCGTCTCTGTCGGCGGTTTTCTGCCTATTGTCCCGCCTGCGACAACTACGCGCACCCCCTCTGGACAATCAGCGGGTGGAATTATGCGGACAACCCCGGCCGCGTCTGTGAGCGTGCCCATGGGAGCGCGTAAACGCCACAGAGTCCCGCTGAAGCCGAGGAAGCACGTAAAGTACGAAGGCGTTCAACCAGGCACTTTGCATCGCTACCGAAAAGAAATCCATAAATTCGTCCACCTCTTGCATAAGTATTCCATTCCCTCGCCATGCACCCTGTTGGACCTTGATTACGAGCGCAGCGAGTACATCAACCACCTCTACCAGGACGACATGCCTTTGAACTACGGGAACGATGCCACTTCAGGGCTCCAGCGGTTGTTCCCGCAGCGCCGGCAGCACCTGGATTTATCAAAGCTGCACATGCGCAACTGGCGTCGGGCTGTTCATCGCGTCCGAGCTGCACCTCTTCATTATGAGGTCGCGCAGGGCCTTGCCGGCGCGGTCATATTGGCGGAGGAGTGCAGGTTCGTTGTTGTGCTTCTCATAGGCTTCCTGGGCCTGTTAAGGTCCAGCGAGATGGACAAATTGCGGCCCATGGATTTCGCTTTCTTCGACGCTCCGGGCATGCGTGTCTCAATTTTGAAAGAGACCAAAACAGGGAAGAGGAGAAACGAAGACGAGCACGTTCAGATTTACGACAGGGGTGTACTGAAATTCATCAATGCCGCTCTCGCCATGTTGCCCCAGGAGGATATTATTCTGCAGGGAGGTTAGCGGGCTTTGGAAGCCCGCCTGGTGCACTACAGCGGGAAGTTCGGTTTCAAGCACGATCGGTTGACACCGTATTGCGTGCGTCGCGGTGCTGCGAGTTGGCATTTCGTCGCGTACCAGAGCTACCACGCGACTCAGGCGCTGGGACGGTGGCATCAGGTTCGCACGGCGAAGCAGTACATCGACACAGCCACGGCAGATGTAATTCGATCCTCGCTTCCACAATGGGGACAGGAGCGGTTAACCAAAGTCATCCGTGCCTTGCCTGCCCTCCTCTCCCTCCCCGTCCGCTCCTAGCCCGAAAGTTGGGTGGCGCCACCGCCGCCGCTGCTAGGGGTGGCGGGTGGGGGGAGTGGGATGTGCCTTAGGCGGCGCTACCTGCGTGCCACGTTGTCTAGGAGTCCTGATTCCTAGGCTTCGTGTTGGGTCCCACCGTTGTGTGTCATTCCTGAGTGGATCATTCCGGGTGGTCCCTTGGGATCCTCTTGAGGGCTCGGCCTCGCAAGCGAAAACGGAGGCACAGGGTCCTTAACCGCACCTGGAGCTCCTGAGCCTAGCTGGCGCGACCACCTGTGGTCAGAACCGGGCAGGGTCCTTACCCAGCACCCTGGTGGCGGCGGCTCCTGAGCCGAGCTGGCGGGAGCGTGCCACCTAGGGCTTTTGAGCTTTGCTGGTACGACCTCCGGCGTACTCCACGGAAGGCTCCTGAGGCACGCTACGGGGCAGAATACCATGTTGGACGCATGAGCCGAGTTCGCACGGCAGCCGGCTATCAGGGTGGACGCCGGCGTGTCGCGGCAGCGCGCGGCGGCACATTGCACTCGGGGCAGGCAGGAAAAGATTTGACTTGGGTGGGGGAGCGAAGCGTGACCCACACAGCATTATATTTCCAGCTCATGCCACGGCGCGTGCGCGCCGCAGCCGTTTGCTCCGCCTCCTCCCCGCCTGCACCTGCGTGCCACGTTGTCTGGGAGTCCTGATTCCTAGGCTTTGTTGGGTCCAACCGTTGTGTGTCACTCCGGAGTGGCTCATCCCAGGTGGTCCTTCGGGGTCCTCTCGAGGGCTCGGCCTCGGCCTCGCAGGCGAAAACAGGGGCACAGGGTCCTTACCCGCACCTGGGGATCCTGAGCCTAGCTGGCGCGACCACCTGTGGTCAGAACCGGGCAGGGATCTTACCCAGCGCCTGGTGGCGGCGGCTCCTGAGCCGAGCTGGCGGGAACGTGCCACCTAGGGCTCTTGAGCTTTGCTGGTACGACTTCCGGCGTACTCCACGGAAGGCTCCTGAGGCACGCTACGGGGCAGAATACCACGTTGGACGCATGAGCCGAGTTCGCACGGCAGCCGGCAGGCTGGAAAAGATACATACATGAATACAAATATGTACAGATATACGCATGCCCACGTACGTACGTACGTACGTGCGTACGTACATACACACATACATACATCCATACGTACACACGTTCACATTCACAGGTACATACATACATGCATAAATACTTACATGCATATACAAACATACCTAATTATGTATATGTATATAGGTGCATGCATGCATGCAGACATGCATACATGCGTGCCTACATGCATTTAGGCACACACGCACACACGCATGCGTACGTACGTACATATATACAGGCATACATACATGCATGTGCACATACATACGTACCTATACTCACATACCTACATACAGACATGTAAATATATAAACGCATAATTGCTTACATACGCACATGTACCTACATTCGAACAAACATACATATACATGTGTATACGTACATGCATACATAGATACGTGCACATGTACACACATCCATACGTGCATGTATACTCACATTTGTACAAACACCAGTGCACGACGATCGATGCACATGCATACATGTATGTGCATGCATATATGCATGTACGTACACATACACGCATACATGCATACATAAAGTCATGCACGCATGCATACGTAGATGCATGCATGCGTGCATGCATACATACACACATACACACATACATACCTACATAGCTATGTGGTGTACTACACACATACAGTCTTGCATGCATGTATACGTTCATGCATGTGTGCATGCATATGTTCATACATATAAACATATGCACATACATACATGCATACATACTTACAGGCAAAGTTACATACACACACGCATGCATGTATATATATACACATGCATAAAAACATACGCGGACCGTGTTGTCTCTGTACTTGTCTGTATATATAGTTTCGGAGAAAAAAACCTAGTATAACCTTGTTAGGGCTATAGGGCGACGAGGCTTTAAGGCTATAAGGCTATAGGGCTGTAGGGCTATAGGCCTATAGCGCGATTGGGCTATCGGGCTATAGGGCTGTAAGGATATCGGGCTATTGGGCTATAGTGCTATAGGGCTGTAGGGCTAAGCCTATAGGGCTATGGGAATATAGGGCTATAGGGCTATAGGACTATAGGGCTATAGGACTATAGGGCTATAGGGCTACAGGGCTATAGGGCTATAGGGCCATAAGGCTATCGGGCTATAGGGCCACAGGGCCATAGGGCTATAGGGCTATAAAAAGGCTAGCATAGGGCTATTATAGGGCTAGTGGGCTATTGGGCTATAAGGCTATAGGGTTATAGGGCTATAGGGCTAGAAGGCTAGAAGGTGATAAGGCTATCAGGCTATGAGGCTATAGGGCTATAGGGCTATAGGGCTACCGTGCACCAGGGCACCCGGGCATTGGGGCACCCGGGCACCTGGGCATCCGGGCCCCCGGTCATCCGGGCACCCGGGCACCCGGGCACCTGGGCACCCAGGCACCCTGGCACCTTGGCACCCAGGCCCTGAGCACCCAGGCAGCCGGGCGTGCCGCCGAAATCAGCGCCGTAACTCATTTAGCAATGTGAATCCGCTAGGAACCCTACAGAGGCAAGCTCTGATTGGGGAGCATCCCTCTCTCTCTCTCTCGTCGTCGTCGTCGTCGTTGTCGTCGTCGGCGGCAGGGGGGGGGGAAAGGAAGAGGGGACGAAAGGGGGAGATACGAGGAGGAGGAGGAGGAGGAGGAGGAGGGGGGGTGGGAGGAGGAGGAGCAGCAGGAGGAGGAGAAAGATGAATCAGGAGGGTGAGCGAAAAGAGGAGGAAGAGGAGGAGGAGGAGGAGGAGAAGGTCGAGGAGAGGGAGGAGGAGGAGGAGGAGGAGGAGGTCGCACTTGTGTGGCACTGGTAGCGGCAGCAGTGGTAGTTGAAGTTGTTGCGTTAGTGATAGTGATCACAGCAGTGTTATGGTAGTGATGGTGGGTGGTGGTCGCGATGGCGAGGGCGTATGTTGCTTTGATGGTGGCACCGACGGTGCGAAAAATGGTGGCAGTGACGATGATGATGATGATGTTGATGATGATGTTGATGATGATGATGATGATGATGATGATGATGATGATGATGATGATGATGATGATGATGATGAAGAGGATGAGGATGAGGATGAGGATGAGGATGAGGATGAGGATGAGGATGAGGATGAGGATGAGGATGAGGATGAGGATGAGGATGAGGATGATGATGATGATGGTGATGGTGATGGTGATGGTGATGGTGATGGTGATGGTGATGGTGATGACGATGACGATGACGATGATGATGATGATGATGATGATGATGATGATGATGATGATGATGATGGTGATGATGGTGATGATGGTGATGGTGATGATAGTGATGATGATGATGAGGAGGAGGACGATGATGACGATGATGACACGGCAAGATTGGTTGTGGTGGTGGCGGTTGTGGTAACGTTCGTGATGGTAGCAGTGGAATAGGTAGTTGCGGCTTCGACGGTCATGGAAGCATGGTCGTAGTATCCAGCTGCCTGCCGCAAGTCCTTCTCGCCAGTGGTCTCTCGTCCTCTTCGCCCGCACCCGTGCGGGCTCAGCTCCGAGCCAGCTTCGGTCGTGGGGGCGCCGCCAGCCCTCGGAAGATGGGCGCCTGTCGGCGCAGGCGGCGGCGTCTGACGGACGCCCCGTCGCCGAACCGGCACGCCTACGACTGCGGCGGTTGCGACGGCTTCGCCGACGCCCTCCTCTGCCACGCTGCGCATATCGCCACGGCGATCGTGGCGAAGCAGCCAGTGACCTTGCCAGAGGAACTCTTCAGGGGCGACGTCGGGGCGATCCCCGCGGGGTCCGCGTGCGAGGGCGCATCGCCGGCGGGGAGCTCGGCGTGCTTGGAGGACGTCTTCGACGTCAGCGTGCTGCTGGAGAAGGTTGGCTCGCTCGGTGGCGATGCGATCATAGGCGATTCGGCCGAGGCAGCGAAGCAGGCCGCCGCCTGCTCGTTCCTGGACATACTGCCGGGGGCGAGCCCCCACGCGGTGGTGGACGTGATGGGGGCGCTGCAACCGTCGGAGCTGGTGCGGGAGCAGCTGGGCGCGCTGATGCTGGCCGTGGAGGCGAGCGTGCCCGAGCTCACGGACAAGTCGACGCGCCAGGGCGTCTGTTTCTACCACCGCGGGCCCCGGGCGGTCCTGCAGACGGTGGAGCACCGGACGTCCCACCTCCGTGGCAGATGGGTCTACCACGTGGGGAGCGGCGCCGCGGCCGCGGAGCTCCAGTCGCGGGGCATACCCTCGGTGACCCGGGAGCGGGCCAGCCCTGGCGGGCTCGCCGGTGCCAGCGAAGACAGCCTGCCGGCCTGTCGACTGAGCGAGGTGCTCGACTACTTCGTGTGCTCGGAGCTGCCACACTTCGTGGGCGATTCGGAGTCCACGTGGAGCGCAGTGCAGATAGCGCAGAGGCACTCGGTGGCCTCGTGGTACGACTCGCAGTTCATCAGGTTGGCGGGCTCCCTGGACGCGTACGTCGTGCCCGTAGTCTATACGTATACGGAGGAGAGCCCAAAAATTGGAAAGCTGACATTCCAGGCGAGCATATTGAATTCGTTGAAGTGGGCGCCCGTGCAGGTGTTGTATCACGGTAGCGAAGACACCAATTTTCGTGGTTGGCTCACCAAGCACGGCGTCACAGTCCACGATCATGTCCCAACATGGCGCGCCGCCGCCGAGCAGCTTCGACAGGCAGGCTTGAATGCGACCTCGTTCCAGAGGCACCGTTTTGTCAGCGCAGGGAAGTACGTCGGAACATGGCAGCGGTTAGACGTCCCACTGCACGTGTCCGCCGAGTATTGCCTTCTCCTGGACTCCGACGCATTCTTGATAAAAAGGTTAACGTTCAGACACATCAGGCATTATCTACCGGCCTACTTGTCAATCGGTTCTGAGTTCGACGAAAGTGCGATGGTTAATCTCGATACACAACGCTTCGCGGGGAGCACGGCCAGACAGGCGTTGTGTGGCGCCTCGTCTTTTATTTTCTTCTTACTCTCCTCGCCTTGCCTCCCCTTCCCCTCCACACATTTTCCACATGCCGCTGCATCCTCATATCATTCCTCGGCATCGTCCTGTTCCCTTTTTCTCTACCCTTATTTCTGCGTCGATCTTCTTTTCGGCCTCCGCCTGTTCGTCATTTAAAAGGCTTACGCCATTCCGCCGACCCCCAGAAGAGGCGGAGGGTCCACGGTTGAGGCGTCCTAGGCTTTTGGGGTAATATTCGGGAATTCGTGTAGCCGTTTTGGGAGTTGTTTGGGATCTTGGTGGAGTTTCATGG
The DNA here is from genome assembly GCA_963575745.1 of Prorocentrum cordatum. Classification (NCBI taxonomy): domain Eukaryota; class Dinophyceae; order Prorocentrales; family Prorocentraceae; genus Prorocentrum; species Prorocentrum cordatum. The sequence continues at coordinate 56,238 of CAUYUJ010015063.1, forward strand.
AGGCAGTTTTGCAGCGTCTTAGGGGCCGGTTTGGGGCCTCTTGGGAGCCTCTCGGGGTTTCTTCGGGACTTTCTTGGGCCGCTTAAGAGCTTATTGTGGCCGTTTGGGGGCCTCTTAGGGCGGAAAGATCGGATGTTCAATGTGTCTTCTTCTTCTTCTTGGCCTCTCTTGGGGGCCCAGACACCCACCCCAAGGAGCCCAGATACCCCCCCCCTTTAAACGAGATGTTAGACCTTCGGGGAGGGAGAAACAGGGAGGGGGGATAGCCAATCATCTCACACGCCTCTTCACCCCCGGCAAGCGGGGGTCGCCAGATCTCGTTACCTATGTTCTTTCCTCCTGCTCCCATCCCTCATCCCGCTTCTCGTCCTCCTCTTCAACCTCCCCATTCACGTCCTCCCCTTGAATTTCCCACCTTCTCTCCCCTCTTCTGCATCCTCTTTCTCTTCGACGTTCTCCTCTTCCTTCTATTGAGTATCTTGCTCTGCCTCTACATGGTGTGTCCTTTCTGTCTCTGCCTACTTCTCCTCTTCCTCCTGCTCATTCATCCGTGTTTTCTTCGCTCCTCCATATTATCCTCCGCGCCCTCCTGTTCGCATCGGGTTGGCGCGGACGACGATGGCGGTGATGAATAGGAAAAGTGCGCCAGAAAAGCCAAAAGTTCAACGAGTGGAGCTCGGGGCAGGAGTCGGGCGAGAGGGCGAGCGCCGTGAGCGCGATGGCGAAGGCGCCACGACTCGAGAGGGCGTCCGCGTGCGCGAAGTGCTCGAAACTCGCGGACGGCACCGAGCCAACCTTCACGGACGGGACACACATCACCAGACACTGTTTAGCGTCGGCGGTTAGGCAGAGGGTGACTGCGCTGGCGATGGTAAGCATGAACGGGGTACCGTTGGAGCGAATTGTGCCACCATGCCGGACAAGGAGGACGGAGGAGGAGGGAGGAGGAGGAAGGGAGGAGGAGGAGGAGAGCAGTGAGGAAGAGGGAGAAGGGAGGGAGGAAGAGGGAGAAGGGAGGGAGGAGGAGGAGGAGGAAGAGGAGGAGGAGGGAGGAAGAGGAGGAGGAGGAGGAGGAGGAGGGAGGAGGGAAGGAGGAGGGGGAGGAGGAGGGAGGAGGAATCGCGCCACCACCCCAGACACCACGCGGAACCACTGCTCGAGAAACGCCGAGGCATTTGCTCGAGAAACGCGCAGAGGTGGTGCCCCCCCCGGGGCGGTGTGAGTGCCGCGCGTGCGCCGCGGGTGTGCCGAGCGGCGGCCCGGCACGCGCAGGTCTTATGTCGTGGCCTGTCCCTCCACAGGAGGAATTGTTGAAGATAGGTTTACGAAAATGGTCTATCATGTTGTGATGTTTAATCATGTTGTTTCTATTGTTTGATCATGTTGTGATTTTGATCATTTGTGATGTTTGATCATGTTCTGTTTTTATATACGAGGTTTCTATCACGTTGTGATATTTTGGTTATGGTTTGGCGATTCGTAAAGAACTGCTCTGGGGACGAGTTGTTCTACTCTTTTGGACGGTTCGGGGGCATTCTTGTTACTACTTCTTGTCTTGTTCGTCCAACATCCGCCTGCAGGTGGACGCCCGACCCAACGCAGAGTGTCCCGCGCGCCCCGCAGCTGGCAGCTCTGGGGCGGAGCCCCTCGCGCTCGAGGGCAGGCGAAATCCTGGGGGAACGAAGAATGGCATAGGCACAAACCTAAAAACGCGGAGCTCCGCGCGGATTTCTTGGATCGGCGCTGGACCCCCCTCCCTGGCGCGCTCCGCGCGCCAGGGGCGCCAGAGGCGCCGCCAGGGGGGCCCAGCGCCGATCCGAGAAATCCGCGCGGACCTCCGAGTTTTTATGTTTGTGCCATTCTTCGTTCCCCTAAATCTGGGCCGCCCGAGCGGGGTCCGAAGCGATGGGAGCGGAGGATCGCGGATGCATCCCCAGCGCATCCCCGATGCATCGCCGATGCGGCTCGGTGTGCGGCCCGATTTTCTCCGCGTCGGCATCGCCGACGCATAGCGGACGCAGCCGATGCATCGGCGACGCGGCGCGACCCTCCGACCCCATCGATTCGGACCCCATGTGGGAAGCCTCCAAGAAATCTACAGAGCCGGCCAAGACGGGAGATGCGCAACGTGTCGTGGGAGAGCGGAACCGGTGTTCACTGAAGCAGACCATCTCTCGAAAGCCAGGAGGAGGGATTTTGCCAGCCGAGACAGACTGGCGGTACGCGCCGTGCGCCAGAAGTCAAAGAAGACATCAAATATGGGCAGATCGAGACTCCCCGCATGTACAACAGTCGGCCAGGGGATCGAAAATCGCGTGAACCAAGAGGATTTTAAAATGTGTCTCAGGTGACGGGATGCCCGATGAACCCAGCTGCGTCTTGAGACCCTTAAGGGGCCTCTTGGAGGTCTCTTCGGCGCTTGGGGGGGCATCTTTGGAGCCTTAGAGGGCCATGTGATGGGCCTTGGGACCACATTGGAGCAGAAGGCCCTCAGGGCCCGTTCGAGTTTCTCCCTGGGAGCCGTTGAGGTTCTGCTAAAGTGTCTTGAGGGCCTCTGGGGGATCTCTTGGGCCGTCCTGAGGCTCTCTTGAGCCGTCTTGGGGCCCTCTTCAGGACCTTGCGGGCCAGTTTGGGCGGGTCTGGGGGGCATCTTGGGCAGTCTCGCGCGTTCGTGAGCTGGCAGAGGTGGGAAAGCCAAAACTGCTCGAAAGCAGCAAGAAAGCAATGATTCGGGTTTCTGGAGGGCCTCGTGGGGATCGTAGAAAAGCTCCTTGGGGTCGTCTTGGGGGGCATGTTGGGCCGTCTTCAGGCCATCCTGGGCCGTTTCGGAACCATCGTGGGCCGTCTGGGGGCTCTCATGGACCGATAGGGGCCAACTGGCGCAATTCCAACGCGTATGTAAACGCTTCTGGAGCAGACGAGACCGCTGGCATCGCACATGAGTCCGCCGGCACCATCTGGTGGACCACCTCCCCATTTCAAAGCATCTGGGGCACTTCGAGTTTCTGAATAAGCGTCGGGGGGGGCGTCACAGCCGCCGACAGCCCCGCATCATTCCCCGTCGCGGCCACCCACCGCGCGCCGGAGGCGCCCCACCCCCGTCGCAGCGCGACGACGAGGCGAGGTTGACCCCCGTCGGGGGGGGTGTACCCCCCCCGCTTATGAAGAAGCACAGAGTAGGCTTCTGGGGGGAGAGAATTGGGTAGGGGCAGCAGCCTCCCGCGCCGAGGACGTTCCGAAGGATCGGGGCATTCCGTTCCTGGGCTGGGCCGGCGCCGCCCACCAGGCCCCAGGGCGGAAGAGGCTGGTCTTGAGTCGGGCATGTCCCTCTACAGGAGGAGTGTTCAAGACCAGTCCAGAGAACATCATGGGGACGACATTTCGATTAGTGTTCGGCAAGTTTCAAATATTTGGGGAGTGTGTTTTTTTCTGACCGTCCAAACCCGCCTGTAGGGGGACATGCCCGACCTGAGGCCGCTCGATCCTGGGGTGGGCCGGGCAGCCGCCCTCCCGTGAAGCAGCGCCCAGCCTGGCCCCCCGGCGGGAAGAGGTCGGTCTTCAGGGGAGCGGGGCGCGGAGCTCCCGCGGGCCATCGCCCAATCTGGCCCCAGGAGGAGGAGGAGGAGGAGGAGCAGGAGGAGGAGGAGGAGGAGCAGGAGGAGAGGGGGAGGAGGAGGAGGAGGAGGAGGAGGAGGAGGAGGAGGAGGAGGAGGAGGAGGAGGAGAGGAGGAGGAGGAGGAGAGAGAGGAGAGGAGGAGGAGGAGGAGGAGAGAGGAGGAGGGAGGAGGAGCAGGAGGAGGAGAAGGGGGAGGAGGAGGAGGAGGAGGAGGAGGAGGAGGAGGAGGAGGAGGAGGAGGAGGAGCGCCCCACAACCCATGCCCACCTGGCCCTGGGTGGGAAAACCGGCCGCTCCAAGGGTGCACTGGGCGCCCCCCCCAGTGCCGCGAGCCGGTACCCACCTGGCCCCAGGTGTGGAGACGGTCCGAGCTTGGGGAGGCAGCGAACAGGGCACCTGTTTAAAAAGGCAGTTACGCTAGCAGAAGGTCTCTAGAGTGCACTCGCACCTCAGGCTTTCGCGAGTCAGGGTGCTTGCCTTTTAAAATGCCTTTCCATTCATATTTCATGCGCGTCTCGCTTGGGGTGACTGGGGCGCCCCTCCTTTCCGTGAGCCAGGTCCGCAGGAGAGTGCCAAAGCGCCGTCTGATTCGCCCCCCGCAGGGGCCAGGCGGGGGGGACTGTGATCAGGGGGGGAAGCCCACACGCCTTGAGACCCCAAAGGAGTCGGCGGATGCTGGCGTGACACTCATGAACGTCCCGTCCATGCGGAGGACCCTGCAGGACTTCCAAGCATTTGTTTTCAACCATACTGACGATCCCATATTCAAAGGGGCTGGGGGTATTGCGCACCATGGAGCGTATCGTGAGTTCTACGGGTCTCGCGTCACTTGGTTGCCTATCGAATTTAGTATGAAACCAGTGTACAGGAATGCGCAGACTTGGAAGAATGCTTTCGTCATTCATTTCCACGGCCTGAAACCCGAAGCTGTAATACGTTTCCTTTTTACTGGCACTTGCGACCCTGCAACTTGTTATTTGATGATCAAGTTTTCCCGAGATGCCCCTTATTTGTGTTGGTCGATACAAATCTGGGCAAAAGAAGCTGCGCGCCAACAGGCCAACATCCTCAGGCAGTTTTGCAAGGAGGTTGTTGAAGATCGCGCTATATTATGCGTAAACTTCTTTAAGGCGGTCGTCGCGAGGAAGGACAGAGCTCATACCTGCCGAGGATCGTTGCCTCCTAGATGGGGTCCAAGTAGATGGGGTCGGAGGATCGCGCCGCATCGCAGATGCATCGACGATGCGGCTCGATGCGGGGTCCGATTTGCTTCACGCCGACGTCGCCGATGCATCTCCAGCGCCGCTGGCGCATCGCCAATGCATCGGCGATGCCTCGGCGATGCGGTACTATCCTCCGACCCCATCTGCTCCGGCCCCCTCCTAGGAGGCCTCTGGAGGCTACGCCAAGAAAGCCATATCTTCAGAGAACATGGACTTGGGCAAGTTTCCGTGGCTCGAGTTCTGGAACTAGACTCGGGCACTCCAGCGCCGCACCCTTGAGCCGCAGAGGATTGCGCGTGCCAAAAAGTGGACTCCTCGGTCCCCGATGGGGCCGAGAGCTTGACAGCTCGCTCCCGGCGGAAGGTTGGCGGGAGGCAGCGGGAGCACGCAATTAAAAGCTAACCCCAGCAGGAAAATAAACATGAGGAGGAGGAGGAGGAAGAGGAGGAGGAGGCGGAGGAGGTGGAGGAGGAGGAGAAAGAGGAGGAGGAGGAGGAGCAGGAGGAGGAGGAGGAGGAGGAGGAGGGGGAGGAGGAGGAGGACGAGGAGGAGGAGGAGGAGGAAGAGGAGGAGGAGGAGGAGGAGGAGGAGGAAGAGGAGGAAGAGGAGGAGGAGGAGGAGGAGGAGGATAAGGAGGGCGAGGGGCGCCCGGCGCGGCCCGCCTGCCTCGCCCAGAGAGAGCGCCCTCGGGGCACGGTGGGCACATGAAGGAAGATATCGTCTTGTCGGCAGGTGCCCCGCGGAAATGCGTGTCCCCCGACGGCCCCAGGGGGCCCACAGAAGTTCTGGGGGAGAGTCAGGATCTTCGAAGAATCTGCCCCAAAGCTCTCTCTAGCAAGATGTGGTATTGTCTGTGTCTACTGTACCCACAGCTTCTGGAGCTAGTCGTGCATACACCTGTGTACATGTACTGGCTTACAGACATGCATGCATGCAAGTTTACATACACGTGCACACGCAACCATACTTACAAACATACAAACACACAAGCATACAAGCAAGCATACATGCATACAAATATACATACATACATACATACATACATACATACATACATGCATGCATGCATGCATGCATGCATGCATACATACATACATACATACATACATACATGCATGCATGCATGCATGCATACATACATACATACGTACCAACAAACATACAAACATACATGGATACACACATACCTGCAAGCAAGCATGCATGCATGCATGCTTGCATACACACAAATAGATGCATGTGTATGTATATTTATATACATATATTCGTATGCATGCATACATGCGTACATGCATACCTACACATTGCGAAGGCCTTAGGCCAGTGCCGCCGACCCTGAACACGACGAAGATGAAAACGAGGGGGGGCAGGGGGAGGAGGATGAGTGGGAGGTGGAGGAAGGGTGGGGGAGGCGGATGAGGGAGGAGGAGGAGGAGGGGGAGAAGGATGTGGAGGAGAAGCAAGAGGAGGAGAAGGAGGCAGAGGAGAGCAGGAGGAGGGGGAGCAGAGGGGGGGGAGGAGGAGGAGGAGGAGGAGGAGGAGGAGGAGGAGGAGGAGGAGGAGGAGGAGGAGGCCAGATGCTTTTTGGGGACAGCCTGGGGCTCTCTTGAGGCCGTCTTGGGCCGTCCAGGGCTCCTCTTGCACCGTCTCGAGGCACTCTTGGAGGCCTCCTGGGCATTTTGAGGCTCTCCTGGGCTGTCTTGGGGCAATCTTGGGGACCTCTTGGGCCGTCTTGGAGGCGTCTTGGGCCGTCTTGGGGCCCTCTTCGGCCGTTAGGGGACCCTCTTGGAGGCCTCTTGGGCCGTCTCGGGGCGATCTTGGGGGCCTCTTGGGCCTTCTTGGAGCGTCGGGAACCGGAAGAGGCAAGAACGCCAAAATCTGTTAAAGACGTATGGGAGATCTATGAATTTTGCCTCTTGGGGGTCTCGTGGGAAAACTCCTAGAGGCCTCTTGGGGCGCTTTGCAGGCCTCTTGGGCGGTCTGGAACCCGTCCTGGCGTCTTGGACAGATCGTTCGGCGATTCGAGGTTCTCCTGGACTGTCTTTGGGGCACTCTTGGGGCACTCTTGGCCCGTCTTGGGGCTTGTTTGAGCTGCGGGACTCCCCGGGGGGGGCGTCGTATCTGGCCCCCCCCCTTTCCCGGGACCCCCCCCCCACCCCCCCCTTCCCCCGGCGGGGAAGGAATCGAAGGGAAGGGCCTCCCTTCGACTCAAGTACGACGTGGCTCCACTTCGCTCTGGTCGGCGCGCGGAGGAGGTCCCTTTGAAAAGGGGGGAGCGTCGACGAGCCCAGAAAAAGGGGGAGGCAGGGAGAGGGGACGACAGAGACGGCGACCACCGAATGACGGAGATGACGACTTGAACGGACAAGCCCTCTACACACGCCGACAGGGTCGGCGGATTCTATCACAGGCGTACAGACATACATGCATACATGCATGCATGCAGACATACGTACATGCATGCATGTGTATTTATATATATATATATATATATACATACATACATACATACATACATACAGACAGACAGACAGACATACATACATACATACACAGACGTGCACTCAGACATGCACATATGAATGCATTCGTGCGTGCGTGCATGCAGGCATGTGTTCATATCTACATGCATACATATACACGCTCGTACATGTATACATACTTACGTGCATGTGTACATTCATGCATGCATGCATACATGAACGCATGCATGCACGCATTAATGCATGACTGCATACCCACAGAGGCAGTATAGGTATATGCTATAGAAGTAAGCACATGCATACATGCATGCATGCATACATGTATGCGTGCATTCATACATGCATGCAAGCATGCACACATACATATAATAGGGAGTGGGAGCGGGAAGGGGGCCCTCGCGGGAGCGCCAGAGCCGGCCTTGAGGGTGCGAGGAGAGGAGGGCTTCTCCTCCTCCTCCTCCTCTTTATCCTCATCCTCCTCCTCCTCCTCCTCCTCCTCCTCCTCCTCCTCCTCCTTCTCCTCGTCCTCCTCTGCCTCCTCGGCAACACTCAGGTCAAGATGCCGTGCAACCTGCGGCACTGCAGCCTCAGCAACAGATGCGACAAGCTGATGGGCAGCCTCAGCAATTCTATGTGGGCGACGCCACCTCTCCCTGGGCTGAGGAGGCGGAGCCCGCCACCTAACCACTGGGACCTTCGGTGGAGCTCCCTATGGGGCTACGAAGCGTGTGAGGGGTGTGCCGAGAACAGAGGCAAGGCGGGGGAGGAGGGAGGAGGGAGGGGGCAGCGGGAGGAGGAGACGCGGGGCACCGTCTCTTCAAAACGAGGACCCAACACCACAGGATGGTCGGGGAAAAGCACACACACACCAAAAAAATCAAACAATAATAATAATGATGATAATAATAATAATAACAACAACCATAGCTTTTATGAAATTGAATAACAAAAAGAAATATATATATATATGTAAAGAAAGAAAGAAAGAAATAAAGAAAGAAAAAAGAACTATATATATATATATATATATAAAATCCCGTGACCAACGCCCGCCACCGCGCGCCCGGCCCCCAGCCAAGCTCGCGGAGTGTGCTCGCGGTGTGGCAGAAAGCCTTCTCCCTTCCTCTCCCCCAGACGCTTCCCTCGCGTGCATGCTTGCCGCCTGCCCTCCTCCCTTCCATCCCCGGTCCTCATCTGCCAGTCCCCCCGTGAACATCTCCCCCGACCATCCCGAAGAGGCCAAGCGGGTGAACGGCTCGCTGGTCTGGTTGCGATTCCCTTTTGAGGACGTGTGGGTCGAGCGACGCCCTCAGCAGCCCCTGGACGGAAGGCAGGGGAGGATGAGGCGGAGTCGAAGCGGAAGAAAGACATGGAGGAGGAGGGAGGACGGAGGACAGAGTATTGGGGAAGGTTGGACGCCCAGGAAGGGGAAGAAAGAGAGAAAGAGAGAGTGGTCAGAGGTCCAGGTCTCACAGTCGTCCAGGCGCACCCCCATCGTATGAGAGCTTGTTGTCACCCTGGCTGGGGGCAACGTCCAGCCAGGGGCCGACGACGGGGGCTGCCTGGCAAAACAAAAGCCCTCGTCTTCGGATTCAGGCTGCGCCCTTTCCTTGGGCCACACGGCCAAGGGCATGAGTTTGGCCTCCTCCTCCTCCTCCTCCTCCTCCTCCTCCTCTTCCTCCTCCTCCTCCTCCTCAAGTTTCGCACCCCCACCCAGATGGCGCGAGTTTGGCCGCACGGCCGCGGCGATCATGGTGCCACCTTCGGGCTGAGCCTCGTCCGCACCACCCACCCGCCTCGCGCCGAACAGCCGAGGAGCAGGCTGTCTCGGAGAGCGCCGAGGCCCTCCAGTTGGAGGGCACGAGTCGGAGTGGCCCGGCGCGCGAACGCATCGGATTTGTTGCCCCCGCTCTTTGCGAGGAAGCCTCTGGACCCTGACAGGTGGCGATGAGAGGCCTCTGGGGGGAAGAGGGGTGAGGGAGGGAGGAGGAGGGAGAGCAGAGGAGGAGGAGGAAGACGAGGGGAGGGAGGGAGAGAGGAGTTCCTCCCCATCTCCTCTTCCCCGCTGTCCTTCCTGATCATTCCTGCTGCCATCATCATCAGCCCCACCTTCACGATCGTCATCATCCACATCATCATCATCATCATCATCATCATCATCATCATCATCATCATCATCATCATCATCATCAGCAGCAGCAGCAGCAGCATCAGCATCAGCATCAGCATCAGCATCAGCATCATCATCATCATCATCATCATCATCAGTATCATCATCATCGTCATCATCATCATCATCATCATCATCATCATCATCAGTATCATCATCATCAGCAGCAGCAGCAGCATCAGCATCAGCATCAGCAGCAGCAGCATCATCATCATCAGCATCATCAGCGCAGGCGCCTGTCTTTGTTGCGTTCGACATAGCCGCTGCGTTTCCATCCCTTGGCCACGACTGGCTGTGGGAGGTGCTCTCTAGATTTGGCGTGCCTCCTGGATATCTGAATATGCTTGCCTCGCTGTAGTTTGAGCCCCGCAGTTTTGCCATGCCGCAGGGCGAAATGCAATGTATGTTCCATTTGCGTTCAGGGGTGATGCAAGGCTGCCCACTTTCAGGCTCGGTGTGGGCCATCGCTATGGACCCGATATTAACTCATCTGTTGGCGGAGGTGTCGTCGTCGTCGCCACGGGGTGTGGTCGGAGGATGTGCTGATGATACGGGGCTGGTGCAGCCCTGCCTGACCGATTTAACACGTGTCTTTCCTGTTTTTAAAAGCTCCGAGAGTCTAGCAAAGTTGCGGCTCCAGCCCAGCAAGACAGTAGTTGTTCCTCTTTGGTCGGAGGTCACGCCAGATGTAGACAGTCGCATTCGCACATTTCTGGAGACGCACATTCCCGAGTTGAGCGGTTTCAAGATTGCTGGCCAGGCGAAGTACCTGGGTGTGCAGTTCGGCCCCGCGGCCACAGAGAGCGGAGTATGGGCGGAGGCCATTCGCAAGTGGTGGAGTCGGACGTGCGACATCCCACGTACGGCCGCGCCCTCTAGTGTCAGCCTGCTTCTGTACAACAGCACTGCCCTCTCGACGCTCAGCTATCTCGCACAACTGGTTCCATTGCCGAGCGTTGTCTTGCACAAAGGAAAAATCGCTCTGCACAAGGTCCTCCGTTTGCCGCCTAGCACGTTCCGGCTGGATGACCTGTTCCCATTCAAGGCGCACGGCTTAGTGGCCCCCGCATCAGCGCTAGTCATGAATGCAGCGAGCTTGTGGAGATGCGTCTTCCACACTCTGCGAGGCTGGGAATCGCAGCTGCACGAATGGTCTGAAGCTGCGATCCTCCAGGTACCACTGGTGCGCTGGACGCGTGGGCAATGGAGCGCACCATGCTGGAAGATAGAGCACGGTTTCTTGCAGCGTCTTGCTAGTCTTGCCGAAGAGCCACCCTTTTCGTCCATCCCTGTGGCATCCTGGCGTTCGGCGCTGGCTGCGGTCCGTGATGGACAGGCCAGCGCAGCGAGAGAAGGCCGCAAGGAGAAGGTCCAGCGTATTCTTTCCTCCTCGCTGCGAGCCTCTCTCTTGCCCCTTAGGTTTGAGATCACTATCACTAAGCGTCTGTCTGCGTAGAGTTTTTCTGCTTCGATTAGTGGGACGGTGGGTGAGCGGTCGGGGGGCTGTCTAACGGTGCTCCGCACCTTCAAGCCTGCTTGGCAGTGGAGCTTGCTCAAGACCCTCGCAGGAGGGTGGACAACATCGCATCGCATGCATGTCAACGGAGTGACATTTTGAATTTTTGGTTGCAGTGAGCAGCTTGACGCTATCTCCCACTACCTCTCCTGCCCTGTCCTCGGTGAGTTCATTGCCCTGCCTTCCTCACATTTTTTATCACCTCGGCCTTGGCGCCGACAACGAATACAACTGTGAAGCGTGTGCACTCTCCCGCAGTGCCGCCATGCGCCTCGGTGTGTTTTGTTTTCACACCTGTCACGAGCTCAAGGCGACGCTGGTTCACGGAACCTCTGCGAACCCTTTTCTGAGCAATTAGCCGCCGTAGGAGTTGCCGTGCACGCCACTGACAACTAAGCGTGCGGCCAGACTGTTGCCCCCCAGGTACGGTCGAACATCATCACCATCATCATCAGCAGCATCATCAGCACCAGCATCATCACCATCATCAGCAGCAGCAGCATCAGCAGCAGCATCAGCACCATCATAACAATAATAACAACAATTATAATCATAAGAACAAGCATCTCAACACCGACAGTAATAATAATGATGACGGTAGTGAGAATAATGGTGAGAATATTATTACTAATAAAAACAGCAGTAACAACAATAGCTGTAAAAATACTAGCAATAATGGCATTATTGATAATACGAATCAGAGTAATAGTAGCAGTGATAATAAGTGTAATATGAATCATACCAAAGGTTTCACAAATTCCCACCCTCCTCCTCCTCCTCCTCCACCTCGTTCCCCTCCTCCCCCTTCTCATCCGCTTCCTCCTATTCCTCCGCGCTGATTCGGGTTCCAGCAGGCGCGTTGGCACTCAGACTAGTAGAGTAGCCGCTGGTCTGGAGGCTGGCAGCAAGCTGGCCAACATGGGCCGAGGACCTGCCTTTTCCAAAGTGTTCAGAGCTGGACCCCTCGCCAAGGCCTCTTGGGGGCGCATGTTATAGGCATGGCCCCGAAACAGCTGCACCAGCTTCGCATCAAGACGGCCAAGTCCTGGGGTCCACTTCGCGCTCGTTCGTCACATCGTTTCTGGTATCTGACCCTCCCTTATTGGTGACCACCGCTGTGGTCAAAGAATTTGTTGGCATCGTCTGGGCCCGCACTGTCTCGAAAGCTGCTCTGATGTCGTGCATTCGCGATGCCACCGAAGTACAGTGCCACCCGAACCCGTGGTTGCCGGTGCGTCAGCCTCTGGCGGCCCTGGCGTTGATGCTCAGAAGGATTGGCTGGGAGCTGGATTTCGATTCGTGAATCCCCAACGGATGATCTCAGTCGTCACTGGAACTTTGTTAATTGTTCCCCCAGCATTTTTCGAGTTTCTGTTGAGCTCCTCCGTTCGCCGTGGCGTGGAACGAGAGGAGCAAAAGCTTCAGGGTTCGTTCAAGGCCTGCTCTGGGCATGCTTTCTGGGAGGTGGTGCACATCGTCGCCGCCAGGAAGCCCTCGGACACCTGGACCTCTCATCACAAAGCCTGTGTCGTGGCCCTTGTGGGCAATGTTCTTTGGACCCAGCCTCGGATGTCTAGGAAATGCTCGGAGCTCACCAACATGCGCAGAGCTTGCGAAGGTACAGCAGGCACCTTGTATCATCCCCTGGTCGAATGCCCAGCCTACGAGGCCTGGCGTCGAGACAGGGTCGACGATGTCATCCGCAGGGCGGCGCAGAAGATCAAAATGCTGGGGGGTGATGTGTGTGAGTTGTTCGCTCGGTGCGTCTTCCCCGACCCCTCGCGTTGGTTCCTGCGCCGCCCGCGTGATCTTGATTCTACGATTGTTCGGTTCTACAGTTTGCCGCAGAGTGGGCCCCTGATAATTTTCCCCAGGGTTCCGTCCTGCGTTCCGTTGGTGCGTGTTTTGAAGGCAATCACAGCAGCGTCCGCAGTGCATCATGGGTTGTGAACTTCAGCGACATGAATAGGGAGCGCTTTTCTTCAAGGCAGTGTCCCCTTGAGTTAAGCTCCCGAGCAAATAGCTCGGGACGGCGAGGACTATGCCATTCTCATGTTATCAAGGTGCGCGATGACAGCTGCCCCCCCCCGACGATCTCCATCGATTGCGCTGGCATCCTAGGCTGTCTCAAAGATCTGTCCAGTGCCCAGGGCCCCAGGAACGTCCGGGCCCATCAGTAGGCCGAGGTCGGAGACCGCCTGGAGGGGTTCACGCCAATGAAAGTCAAGTCTCACACCACCCCACGCTCAGCTCATGGACGGGCTGATCACCTACCAGCAGCGCCGAGGCAGTGAAGTGGCCGATCTGCTGACCAAGGAGGCTGGCCAACCCTTTCGAGTGGAGGAGGAGGCGAGGCTGTGCCTCGCCGGATGTAGAGAGCTGGCTCGAAGAATATGCATTGTCTCCGCTGCGATGGACGACGAGCTGTGCGAGCAGATCAGGGCTGACCACCTTGATCTCGCCTGGATGTCGACGGCGTCCTTCCTTGTCCCCGCTCTCCCTCCCGAGCCCGAGGCAGGTCCCGCCCGGAACCCCTCGGGCGTGCGCGCGCCCGAGGAGACGCGGCCCGCTGCTGCCGCCGTCGCCAGCCGCCAATCTTCCCCCCCCCTCCTCCTCGCTCTTCCTCTAGGCGCGGGGGAGCGGGCGGGGCGGGGGGAGGCGCGCGAGACAGGCCACGGCTCGGGAGAGGCCGAAGGCCCCTCGAGGGACGAGTGGCCAGAGCTCACTAGATGGCCCGCTCTAGGCACTGCGATCATAGAATCCGCCGCCACTGACAGTGCAGGAGTGTCCCTTGGCCCGATTGCTTTCTGCACTAGCTGCGGAACCGTGCGCACGATCGGGGGCAGCGTCGGCAAGTCTGCTCTCGCGTCAGATGGCTCGGGGCATCGGTCCGCGGGGCGCGAACGTCAGTTGACTTGGATTTCGCAGGGTCGACACCCCAGTAAGAGGAATCTAGGTTTGTCTCGGGCCATTGTGATATCAGACAATGTCCGTGCCAACCTACCTCCTAAGATGGGCTTGGATGGCCCCCTCCCCATGGTGCCTCCCAGCATGCATGGTTCTGGGGATGCCGCGGGAATGGGGTGGGGCCTCGGGGTTGTGTGAAGGTTCCGCTGGGAGGCCCTTGGGTGGCGCCCCTGTCTCGGCCGCCCCCGACCACCCCATGGGAGCAGGACCACCGCCAGACCTCTAGAGGGGGCGGTTCATTCGGTTTTTCTTGGGGGAGGCAGTGGAGCTCGGAGCCTGGGCGGAAAACCACATTCGGCTTCGGGCCCGCAAGGGTCGGGACGCCCCCCCCCTCCCCCTTCGAGGACGAGTAACCATCTGGTACCGTACACCATGTGCTGGCAGGGTTTCCTGCCTCTCTCCCTTGCCTTTTCATTAGGTCGCACCTCTCGCTGGTCGTTCCTATTCGTCCTCCCCCCCCCCTCAATCATCTTTTGTGTGTGAGGGACGGGGAGGGGTAGCTCAGAGGGAAAGGCTGGAAGAAGGAAGAGCTCCCATTCCCTTTCATTATCCCGATTCATATGCTGTTTATCATCCCTCCTCTTCTGACGGCGACGATGACGGCGGCGGCGACGACGACCCCGACTGCGACGACGGTTACGACGACCCTGAGTGCGACGACGACGACGACGACGACGACGACGACGACGACGAAGAAGAAGACCGTTGCAGCCTCCACAGCACGCCGCCGAGGCAGCAGCCGCCGGCGCCTGTTGCGGCGGATTCGGCCCCCCCCGCTTGCGGGACCCAGACGGGAGAGGCAGGAATAGGGGTCGGGGAGGAAGGGGGACAGGAGGACGGGGAGGAGGAGGAGGAGGAGGAGGAGGAGGAGGAGGAGGAGGAGAGGAGGACGACGACGAGGAGGACGAGGACGAGGACGACACGGAGGAGGCGGAAGAGAAGGAGGAGGAGGAGGAGGAGGAGGAGGAGGAGGAGAAGCGGGAGGAGGGTTCAGGAGGGGGAGGAGGGGGAGGAGGAGAGGAGGAGGAGGAGGAGGAGGAGGAGGGGAGGAGGAGAGGAGGGAGGAGGGAGGAGGAGGGAGGAAGGAGGAGGAGGAGGAGGAGGAGGAGGAGGAGGAGAGGAGGAGGAGGAGGAGGAGGAAGAGGAGGAGGAGGAAGAAGAGGAGGAGGAGGAGGAGGAAGAAGAGGAGGATTGCAGTGTAGCGCTGATGCTCTTAATGGTAGGCATAACCCTCTGAATCGGATGCGGCGTTTGGGCTCTCCCTTGAAGTAGGTGCTCGATGTGAAGGTTGGGGTTGCATACCTTCCGGTCCCAGAGCTTGGAGCGCACCCTGCGGGGCGCGCGCGTGGTGGTCTGCGCCGGCGCGAAGCCCCCCGAAGGCCGCAAGCTGCGCGTGGCCGTCATCGCCGGCGGCCCGGGCGGCGCCTCGTGCGCGGTGAAGCTCGCCGAGGGCGGCGTGGAAGAGTGATGAAGGAGGAAATAAAAAGCGAACGGGAAGCAATCATCCGAAGGGCTCTGGCTGATTTCCGAAGTGTCTCTGGCATTCCTGGGTTAGAAAACCGCGAGGGAGAAATCTCAGATTTCCCTTGTGAAAAATGATTCGGGCTTCGAGCATGTCAAGAAGAGCGACATCGCAGAGGTTGTCGCTCGATTCTACGAGGAATTGTACAGAAGGCGCGGCAGCGACGACAGCAATTTTGAGACAGCTTGCGATGACATTGCGAAGTTCGCGATGGACGATTTGAACAGGGCGCTGAAAGTGATGAAGGGCGGAAGGTGCAAGGATGAGTCGGAATAGTTGTTGAAATGTTGAAATCGTCCACGGGAAGATTCCGGAAACAAGGCTTTTGGATTTGTTCAATGATATTTTGGACCTTTCGGCCGAAGTTCCGGGGACGTGGAAGAAGACACTTGTTTTAAAGGAGACCCTCTTCTCGTATGGAATTATCGGCCGATCGCGATCTTGCCAATCCTATAGAAGTTGTTCGCCCGCATGCTTCGTGACAGACTGCAGCCAGCCACTCTATCACAACAGTCTCCAGATCAAGCTGCAGATCGGACTGGTTATTCCACGTGGACCATCTGCTCGCGCTCACACTGCTTACAAAGGGTTGCGACGAATGGAACCAGCAGCTTTGGATATGTCTAGTTGATTACGAAAAAGCTTTTGACACGATTGAGCACGCTGCGCTTTGGGAGGTCCTCCGAGATTTGGGAATTGGGCGTAATTATATTTACGATTACAACGGTTGTATCAAGGCCAGACTGCGCTTAAGACAACGAGAATATATCCCAGGATATTCGACATTTCTAGAGGAGTAAAACAAGGTGGCCCAGTATCTGCCCCATTGTTGGTTGCTGTCATGGAGGCTTGCTTTCGAAATGTGAAAAAGCGATGGAATGGACTGAACCACCGCAGGGTAGGACAATATTACGGATTCGTGGTAGATGATGTTACCGATCCACTCACCAACCTCAGGTTTGCAGATGATGTTCTCTTGTTCGGTCAATGCCGAGCTGACGCAGTGAAGATGTTGACAGATTTGCGGAAGGAATCGTTCAAATATGGTTTGGCCGTCCATTTGGGCAAGACCAGGATATGAACGAATTCGTTAACTAATGTTACGTCGTCTGTGTGTGTCTGCGGCGAAGACGTCGAGATCATGAGCAACGAGCGTTCGGAGAGATATTTGGGGAGACAACTTAATATTATGGTTTTTCACGAAATTGAATTTGCGAACCGCTTAGCTGTGGCATGGAAGGCGTTCAATAAGTTCAAGAGGGTATTTCCCCAATCAGAACTTGCCTCTGTAGGGGTCCTAGCGGATTCATATGGTTAGGTTAGGTTTGCCGCCGATTTTCGCCGCACGCCCGGGTGCCTGGGGGTGCCCGGGTGCCCGGGGGTGCCCGGGTGCCCGGGGGTGCCCTATAGCCCAATAGCTTTGTAGCCCTATAGCCCTACAGCTCTATAGCTCTATAGCCCTATAACCCTATAGCTTAATAGCCCTATAGCCCTATAGCCGTATAGCCCTATAGTTCTATAGCCCTATGCCCCTATACCTTATAGCCCTATAGCCCTGTAGCTCTACTACCCTATAGCCCATGTAGCCCTATAGCCCTACAGCCCTAAAAAGATTATGATTGGGGCTTTTCTCCGGTATCATTTGTTCATATACATACCCCCTGAGTCAACGCATGCGTTTGTTCAACAGCGCGGTGACGTCAGCTGCTTTGTATGGCTGTGAATGTTGGACCACGGACGAGGCGGCGTCGAACAGATTTAAGGTCACCTGGAGAAAAAAGCTTCGAAACATGTTCCGCCCTGCGCGGGGTGCTACGGAAACGTGGGTTGAATACGTCAAGCGTGCAACAAGCTGGGCGCAGGAATATTGCAACAGATTCGGCATCAAGAGTTGGGTGGAGCTACAAGCCATCTGCGCACGCAGCGCGCATACACCTCGACGACGAGAACAAGTGGAGCAAAAGACTTCTCGTTTGGATGCCATGGTTCCGGTGCGACCCCAGGAGATCAGTTGGCAGGCCGTCGTTGAGATGGAGCGATTCTTTCTGCAAGTAACGCTTGAGTTGGTGAAATGTACGCCCATCAATGTTCGTCGTCTTCTGAGTGGCGTTGGGCCACACCACTGTGCAACGTATGTTATGAGTGACGTCTTGGTGCGCTCCTCTGTTTCTCATTATTGGCTCATGTTGTTTCACCGTACGCGTGCCTTTCGATGCACTGTCCCGTCTGCCCTTAAGGGGACCAGCCCGGCCACCGGGCTGGCACGCAGACCGACCGACCGACCGACCCAAAGCTTCTGGCAAGGATCAATGCTGGCACCTGGTATTGGTGGGTGATATGCGCGTAGCGCATATCCTATGACAGCCATCTCTGCCTCACAGCACCGTGACCAGAGGGTCAACGCATGTGGGGCAGACGTGCCAGCATAAGGAGACGACGAATGATAGAACCAAAAATGATATGAGTCAGCAGTGTGTTTACATGTGAGCCCCATGTTGTGTCAACATTGGTGCCGACAGAACGCCACCGAACCGCATTCAAGCACCAATGTGCGTTCCCAGGGGGGCACGGTTTGTCCTTCCCACGGGTGGGGCAAACATAGCTCGGTCATTAAGTGACCGGAAAAGTTTCTTGCACTTCGGTCCTCTTGGGATGCCATCGGAACTTGTGCGGCAGGTGGCGGAGGCAAAGGTGGCCGCTTCCCGCAGGTGACACCGGTCGATCGGTGTTGAGGGGCCTTGTGGCAAGGAGGCGGAGGAGGAGGAGAAGGAGGAGGAAGGAGGGAGGAGGGTGGAGGGAGGAGGGGGCAGGAGGAGGAGGAGGAAGAAGAGAGATGGAGGAGAAGGAGAAGGAAAAACCACAAAAAAAAGAGGAGGGAGGAGAAGAGGAGAGGAGAGGAGGGGAGGAGGAGGGAGGACAGCAGGAGAAGAGGAGGAGGAGGGAGGAGAGGAGGAGGAGGAAGAGGAGGACGAGGACGAAGAAGAGGAGGAGGAGGAAGAGCAGCAGCAGCAGCGCAGCAGGCGGAGGAGAAAGACAAGGGGGGAGGAGGAGGAGAGGAGGAGGAGAGGAGGAGGAGGAGGAGGAGAGGAGGAGGAGGAGGAGAGGAGGGGAGGAGGGAGGAGGAGGAGGAGAGGAGGAGAGGAGAGGAGGAGGAGGAGGAGGAGGAGGGCGAGGAGGAGGAGGAGAGAGGACGAGGACGAGGACGAGAGGAGGAGGAGAGGAGAGAGGAGAGCAGGGAGGGAGAGAAGGGAGGAGGGAGGGAGGAGGGAGGGAGGGAGGAGGGAGGGAGCGAGGAGTCGGAGGAGGAGGAGGAGGAGGAGGAGGAGGAGGAGGAGGGAAAAGAGAGGAGGGAGGAAGCAGGAGGGAGGAGGGAGAGGGAGGGAGGGAGGGAGGGTGGAGGGGAGGGAGGGAGGGAGGGAGGGAGGGAGAGTTAAACGAGGACGCCAATGTGCGGCCAACGGGCGTTATTCCACCTCGGGGGATTTCGCAGTTGCTGCGTGTTGGCGGTCACCCTCTGCGCGTGGCGGCAGGGGTAACAATGGGTTGCCGCAGTACAGCTTGCGCTAAGCCGAATTCGAAACAGGGCGATGTGTCTCTCTCCTCCTGCACGTCCGTTCCCTCTCTCCTCTCCGCTTGCACGTCCCTGCTGTGCACTATGAAGGAGGGGGCTACCAGCTTCGACTGTCGAAAAGTTCCAAGGACTACGGTGGCTCTTTCTGAAGATCGCGTTTCATTTCGAACGCCTTCAAAATTTGGATATTCTCGATGCCACAATGCCCAAGATTTGCACCGTGGGAGGGGCGTTCCTCAAATGTGGGGCTGTCGCGCGAGGCCTCCTTACGCTTCCACGATCCCGAAGTTGAATGTCCTAGCAACTACGGGAGCGGATCTCTGGCCTGCGACCCCTTTTTGTCGCTGTATGGCAACAGGGCCTGGCAATGCCAGCAACTGCGCGGGTGGAGGACGGCTCGTTGTCAGAATCGCGCCTTGAGTCTTGCGCCGTGCATGTGTTGGTCTCCGCGTGAACCAGCCGTACGCATGGAAGGCAGCCCCTTCTCAGACCCGGCTTCATGCTGCAACTCAGCACCGTCGAACGCCATGTCGCATCGCATGAAATTCCCACCATGGAGGCCCATGTAGTCTCCAGAACCATTTGGTTCGACTTTGCGCCTACCAAAGCGACTGCATATACGTGCACACTGTGCGACTTCAGCACGCCAGACATTGGTACACACTTCGAGCACGTGAAGCAACACGCGCCAGGCCCTTCGTATGGCGGCGTGGACGACCGGACTCCCACCCCTGGCGGCAGGAGCAGCAGAGCCAGCGGCCCAAGGTGCAGGCAAAGGCAGAGGGCGCCGCCTCAAACGCCAGCGAGGCAAGGGGGATGGAGCTGGCTCAGACGTCGATGTGGATGTGACTATGCAGGAGAAAGTTCTCACACTGCCGAAGCTCACGCTCAACAACACCCAGACGCTGCGGATACTCATGGGCGCCATATGGGACTGCATGATCTTGTCGCTGGTGCACCCCGTGGTAGCAGAAGGACTGCGCATGGGACAAGAATACCATCGATTGGGCACCGAGGAGGGCAAGAAAGATCTCGGACCCCCACACCTGCACATATTCGGGTGTATTACTCACAAGTTCGCGAAGATGCAGGCCTTGCCAGACGATACGCAGCAGATCTCCGGTTGGTTCGTGAAGCTGGTCACCGTGTTGGACAGGGAGGAGATGAACGACCTGGTGTGCTACTTCCGAATCAAGAAGACATTCAACGACGGAGCAGGGAAGGCGGATCAGGCGAAACTGCACCTCATGCTCAACCCCATCGCTATCAACCCGTACATGACGGCCACGGTTATGCAGCGCTACAAGGACCGGACGCAAGCCAGAGCCCACAGGTGACGATCGCAGAGCTGCGCCTGCACATATCCAAGCGTTAGTGGCAACGGGCGCAGTGGTCAAGATCGGCAGTCCACCACCAGGAGCGCTGGAACGAGCAGCGCAGGAGTCAGTCCAGGAGCAAACGATTTGAGAGGACCGATGAGAATGGCAGCAGCTGGAAGCCAGAGGGCGAAAGAATTACTCAGAGATATAAAGAGGCAATCAGCTCGAGGTGAAGTGGAAAGGTGATGTGTTCCCTAGAGGAGATATCTGAATGGACGAAGTGATTTCAGATACTGCAAATGGGACCGTGTGACTTCTTATTGTTGGTGAGAGGTTCAGAGATGGTTGGGAACGTCTTTATACGACGAGTGAGGCGCTTCTCACATCAGTGCATAATATCCCCCAAGCCTATCGGCCCCCCCTGTTGCCAGCACTATCTCTTCGGAGGAGGGGGGCGCGGTGGAAGTGCGTTGGGGGCGGAGGAGCGGAAGGTGACTTGAGAGGCACGACGGCGCACGCACTGAAACCGAGCAACCCGAAAAGGCTGTTGCGATGAGTACCCCTTGAGTTTTGCTTTCGGGAGGCACGAGTTCCCCGAGAGCCTCCCTGCACCCTTCAGCCCCTCAGGTGGAGGTCGTGGGCCCAAGTGCTCTACGCCTCCGCCCTGCGGGCGTTGAGTAAAGTGCGGTGCGCCTTCGTGCAAACGTGGGCTTTGAAGGCCCGAGATGGGTCATAAAGTCCCGCAGGCTTGCCCGAGCAGCGCGTTGATTCAACCAGCACCATTCGTTGTGGCTATTTCTCCCACTCACAGAGGTGGGCCCGTTAGCAGAGACAGCAGCTGCCCAGGTCTTGCTTGCTTGGTTGCTCCTCCTCCTCCGCCTCCTCCTCCTCCTCCTCCTCCTCTTCCTCCTCCTCCGCCTCCTCTTCCTACTCCAGGTTTCCAGGTTTCCCCAGATTGGGTGTCCCCGCGCGCGCGCCGCGGACCCCTGCCCCATGCCTGGAGAGGCACGGCTCCTGCCAGCCGAGCTGCACGTTCACGTGGCATTGCAACCTCGCTTGCTGGCCAGGAAAGAAGCCCCTGTTGCTTCTGGCCTGACAAAAAGCGTTGGACGGCCCTGCGTCCAGTCAAGGTTGGGGGCCGGCACTCGTCTCTGAGCTTCCTGCTCCCGTCAGAGCTCGAGCCCCCACAGCCGGCGAAAAGTGTGACACCCCGAAAGACACGGAGGTGGAGGGGCACGGGCCCCGTGGGCCCCGAAAATGCCATGCTGGGGTACACAGGGCTTCAGTGTCCAGCGGGCCTTGCCGATGGCCACTGTTCTAGCACACCTAGCACACTGGATACGATCCCCGTGCCTCTCAATGGCATCCGGGCTAATCTGGACTTCGCGGGGCCTCCGAACATGGGGACATCTGGGCACCTTCAGATCCTTGAGCTTGGCCTTCGGTCCAGGCAGTATTCTGGATATCTGCTAAACGCCTCACTACAAGCCTCATGTCATAATCCTGGTTCTGATCATGACCGAGTATTTCTTCACGGAGCTCAAAAAATCAGCCGCATGTTGGGCAATTGCACCAGCGCCACAGTTGACAACATAAAGACGGGGTAGACGGTGCATGACTCAAGGTTCTCGACCAGCCCATGACTCTTAGCTTTATGCAACGTGAAGGGGAGGGTCTTGGCGGAGACGGAATCCCAAAAACAACTTGTAGAGGTCGTTGTTATAATTGTGTTTGATGTCCCTGACCGTTATGGTAGTCGTTATGCTAGCTATATGTGAAGACGTGCACAGGCCCGTCAAGGTGGAGAGCATAAACGGCAGCTAGCAACTACCTTTGTTGACCGTTTGTTTGCCAGGAACGGGCCCGAACAGCGAACCTCGCGGCCAAGCTTGATCGTCATAAATCACCAGTCCCCAGCCATTACGCCTGAACTTGGGGTCGGAGTTGTACCTGCTTGCCGACGCATCAACGCCTACAAGGCGTCACTCTGTGAAACGACGTGACGGCCGAAGATCTCCAGATCCCTGCACATCTGAGTTGCCGTGGAAGTTGTTAGCTATGTCCATCGTGTGTTCCTGGGGCTGGAGGCCTCTTAGCCACTTGGCCGAGTTGTCGGGGCTCTCCGCCACCGCTCGGTCTCGCAAATGCTGGCTCTCGCGGATGGCTGGGCATTGGGCGGCCATGTTTGTTAGTTTCGGGCGCGTCCAGCATCAGTGCAAGGCCGTCTCCTTGTCTGCCCCGCATCGCCAACATGCGAACGTGCCGTCCACCTTCATGCCCGCCTGGAACCTCCTTTCCCCTTGCCATGCTACGCCCTTGGCGACAGCTCGGGCAGCAGGAATGAGAGATGGGCGTTTTCAGCCTCGTCCCGCTTCCAAGAGCGGAGAACATCATGGTGTAGAAACGTGTGCGACGCCACACTGAGGACTTGCTCCGCAGTAGTATTGGGAGGCCTGTGTCCAATACTTCTGGTGGATACATATGGTAATTCATCGATAAAGATATCCTGACCCGTCTTGGTTCCAGGCCTGGCTGTAAATAGACGCTGACCGGGGCTGGTCCACATCCAGGCCGTTGCAGCCTCCCAGCCGAAACCGAAGAGCATCGCAACAACAGTCGAGAAGCGAGAGACCGCCTTGTTCCACCTGCCCTCATTGATACGCATCGTGTCCCAGACGTTCCTCCAAGACACCGAACCACATACGACAGCACCCAAGCGGTATATAACATCCAGGGTCGGCCTCCATGGAGCCTTTGGGGGAGAGGGCATAGGCAGCAGTAGCGCATCCTGTTTTGGTAGTAAGCCCAATGTCTCGACAGAGCTTGCCGCGAAGAAGCCGAAGCCGACTAGGGGCCACTCCGTGACCTCGAAAGCCCCACAGCAGTTGTGGTTCGGCACTTGTCGAAACAAGAATTCGCAGGCGTCGCCGTCCCTGGGATAAGTCACTTATGGTGGCGAGCCGCTTGATGCCCTTGGTCTGCCTGATCTTCCAAACCCCAAGACGTCGGAGCTTGCCCAAAGTAGCGTCGCACCCAAGATCACGCCCAGCTTCCTGGATCTGCACAGGAACCCCGAGGAGATCAAACTCATGCGTAACAGCACTGGCCAGGGAGGACGACGACGCCATGATGCAACTCTTCGTTGAAAGCTGGCATCCAGCCTTCTTTAGTGACAAGGCAAGGTAGGCGATGGCCTGAGGGAGCTGCTCGCGGCTCCTTCTCCTCCTCCTCCTTCTCGTCTTCCTCCTCCTCATCCTCCTCCTCGTCCTCCTCCTCCTCCTTCTCCTCCTCCTCCATCCCTTGCCCTTACAAATAATGTTTCCCTGTCGCACCCCGAGGCTGGTCGAAAGGGCGGGCTGGGCGTTTCGCTTGAGATTTCTTCACCATGTACTACGACCTTGAAGCTTGGAAATTAGCAACAGCTTCACAGATAGAGGGCGAGTGGCTTTCAAATTATGGCTCTCGCCTCAGCGCCGCGCACATTCGCTTCAAAAACTTGCAAGAGTTTCACGGATCGGGGGCGGGTCGTTTTCAAAATGTGGTTATCATTCTAGTGCCGCGCGAATTAATTTCAAGAATTTGCAAGAGTTTCACGGATTGAGGGTGGGTCGTTCTCAAAATGCGGTTCTCGCTTTAGCGCCGCGCACATTCGTGTTAAACATTTGCAAAAGCTTCACGGATTGAGGACGGATGGTTTTCAACATGTGGTTCTCGCTTTTGCGCCGCGCACAGTGGTTCGAAAATGCAAAAGGTTCACGGATTGAGGGAGGGTCGTTTTCGAAATGTTGTTCTCGTGGTAGTGCCGCGCACATTCGTCTTAGACATTTGCAAATTTTCACAGATTCAGAGCGGGTGGTTTTTCAAATGTGGTTCTCGCTTTAGCTCCGCGCACACTCGTTTTAAACATGTGCAAAAGTTTCACGGATTTCCACAGTCAGCTTACGAAAAAATGTGTAGGAAAGCTCAGGATTGCGAGGGCGCAACAGTTATCTTGATTCGCAGCGTTGGAGCCCCAGGACTGGCGTTCCGGCACGATTCAGAATCGCCATGGCGCCATACTCAAGTTAGTTCGTGACGTTGAAGTCCCGAGAATGGTGGTTTGGCACGCTTCAGGGTCTGCGAACAGTTATCTCCCAACGAGGCAGTTCCCTCAGTGGAAACTAACCCTTGTATGGGGCCTTCGAACAGGGAACTTGGAGGGAGGGTTCATTCAATTTCGTTGATGACTCTTGGGTTTACGCTGGTTCTCCTCCTCCTCCTCCTCGCCCCCCTCCTCTTTCTCTCCTACTCCTCCCCTCCAACCTCCTCCCAACCCCCCCTCCTCCGGACCCGAGGAGACTGCGATAGCCCCCCCCTCCGCCTCCTCCCCCCCAACCCCTGGCCCCCAGCAGGACTGCAGGGCTCGCCAACGCCCGGGCCGCTCCCGAGGCCGCCAGGGGGCCGCCAGCCGCTGCAGGCTTCCCCGCCCTCGCCCACCAGGCCCTTCCACCTCTTCCCCCATTCCCTTTCCTCATGAGCAATTTTTCCTTGTCGCACCCCCAGACGTGACGGTAGGGCGAGCCTGAGATTGACTCACCATTTCTGATTTTGCAGCTTGAAGTGTGCAGCAGTTGTACGGATGGAGGGCCGGCCGTTTTCAAAATGTGGTTTTCGCTTCAGCGCCGCGCGAATGTTTCAAAAGTTCGCACTAGCTTCATGGCTGGAGGGCGGCTGGTTTTCAAAATGTGGCTCTCGCGCCGCGCATATTCGCTTTGAAAGTTCGCAGCAGGTTCAAGGGTTCGCAAGGTTGAAGTCCAAGGAATGGTGTTTTGGCAAGATCTACGAGTGTCATGACGCGACAGTCACTCTGATTCGCATGGCCGAAGTCCCAGGAGTAGTGTTTTGGCACGATTTAGGATTGCCAGGGTGCAACAGTCATGTTGACTCGCGACCCTGAAGTTCCAGTAGGTGTGTTTTGGCACGATTGCGGAGTTTCAGACGGTTGTCTTGAGCATTCGGGGACCTGTGAAGAGGAAATTTGGAGGGAGGGTTGATTGCAACATCGTTGATGTGCCTTGGGGTTACACTGGTTCTCCTCCTCTTCCTCCTCCTCCACATCCTCCTCCCCCTCGGCCTCTGGTGCGGTACCCCAACCTATGTACGTACACCAGGCGTTTGGCCTATCTCAGCAAGCACGATTGAAACTTGGACGTCAATCTGGACACTGTTGCAGGACAGACGCGCCGACGATGCCTCACTGTCACGATTGCTGCGGACCCGAAGATCGCGGACTCCACACTTGAGCAGCGCAGCGCTGTCCTACGTGAATGGCTAACCTTATGGCAGAACAACCAGGACATGCACCCGAGAGTCGCGAAGGCCTGGACGCACATCAGAGCGAGGTTCATGAGATTTGGCACGAGGGAATGGACGGCGGTTCGGGCCCAATCGGCACTGTGATCGCGACCTCGCTAGACGTCGGCTGGGACCTTCGCATCGCTACAACGTCGCTCAGCCAGTTGACCAATGGGATCTGGCAGTCTGGAGCTGATACGTGGGCCTTCACGCGAGAGCAGAGTAAGTTTGAGCAACAGGCCCAGTTGGACCAGCTCACGATGAATATCACAGTCGTCACCGGAGGCCAGTGGACCAAGGATGGGATCCAGCAGCATGGACACACACTATCGGAGGCTGACGTGCCCGCGCTGTGAGAAAAAGTTCCAGAGACGCTACAGCATCGCATCTGGACCTGTGAGCGTACTGCAGAGGACCCCGATTTCGCACCGACTGCCCGGTGCCGCGGGCCTTAGCCCAGGCTGAGGCGTCACCGAGTCTGTGGCCGCGCGGCAGCCCCCCCCCCGATCTCCCCCACCCATCCCCCCTTCGACGAGGCCTTGCTGCGAGGAGTGGGGAGACCAAAGGGCTCTCGACAGCTGCCGCGGGGACGGCACTCTCTTTGTCGTTGGCGACGGCTCGGGGGGGAAAGTTCAGCGGCGACCCGAGGCGCCGACGATGCGGAGCCAGCATCTCGGCTTTGGCTGGCGAAGGCATCCGCCTCTTGTTGGGCGCGGCGCTGGCGAAGCCGCTCCCTGGTCTTGAGCAGGCGGCCCCACGCGCGGAGAGCTTCGCCCTCGCCCTCGGCCGTCGGGAGATCCAGTGCCCGTTCACGTTTGTCACGGACCATCTGACGGTCGCGAGAACTTGGAACGTTCGCCCATGCAGCCCGAGACCGAGAGGCCAAGATGAGGACACGTGGGCCCCGGCCCACGAGACCCAGCAACGCGCGCGTGGACAGGCCTGCAGGTGCGATTTGGCCCCCGTCGCACACGGACGAAGCACGGCCTGAACTGCGCGGCGACTCCGACATTTTCTTGGCCGCTGGCAACGCTATGGCTAATCAGTGCGCTGGACGTGCTTCGGAATTGGCGGGGGCGCGAGTTGGCGGGGGCGCGGGGCCTCGTGCGGGGCGAGCCCTGCACGGACAAGGCACGTGGCACTGATCTCCCAGCACGCGCCGCAGGGCGCGTGCAGCTCTGAGGAACGCCGCTTCTGTTGAGAGAGGGACTGCACATCATCCGGAGCCCCTGCGAGCCCACGAGCTTCTGAGAAGCAGCGCGCGCTCAATTCCTCGGCCCACGGGCTCGAGAGAGCGGGGCCCGAGTGATGTTGCACGACTTGCGAGCTGGAGCCCGGGGAATGCTCGCACGTTTTCGCTGCGCCTCCTGGCACTGGGCGCCAAGAGGCGCCCTGGACAAACGATAGGCGAGCGCCCCTTTCGCCCCCGCGAGAGCCAGGGACGTCGTTGGTCAGGCGCGCCCTTCTCATTCCTTGACCCATGTCGCTCCATGATTCTGGCATCTCTGCACCGGCGCGCCACCCTGCATCCGCGCAGTCTCCGCGCAGTGCGCCCAGGGCCCACGCCTCGTAGAGCGGAAAAGATTGCCTGGATTCACAGGGGCTTTTCCCCCAGGAAAGACGACCCTCCGAGATTCATTTCGGAGGCCAGGTCCGAGCAGCCCGTGGAGGGCCCTTCTTTTGCATCCGCCCCCTTTCCGTCGCCCGCCGAGTGCCGCCCCGCCCACGCGGCAGGGAGGGCTTGGCGGGGAGGCAGGGGTGCTCCGCCGCCTGACCAACGCGCTGCGCCACGAGCCGCCTTCGGAGCCTGTCGCAGCCGTTGCTGCCGCTTCTCAGCAGGTGGATGGTCTTTTGCCTGATTCAGACAACACTGAGTAATCTCGCTGGTCCAATGAGCTCGTGAATCGCAGTTTTCGGTGAGCACCATGGGGCGGCGGGCGGGAGCATTTGGGAGCATGTGTTAATATTTGCAGACACGCCGTTCTGGGTCCGAAGCGACCCAGAAAAGAAGGCCCCACAGTCGTCATTCGTTTCTTTGGCATGTTGTCGCACATGTTGGACAGTGGCCCCCTTCATGGCAATCCATAGCAGTCCTCCTCCTCCTCCTCCTCCTCCTCCTCCTCATCATCATCATCACTATCATCCTCATCCTCATCCTCCGCCTCCTCATCCTCGTCCTCCCCCTCCAGAACCTGCCAGGACGATGGAGGGAGCTTTTGTTCGACGAGGAGTCTTGGTTCTCCAGTCGCCCTTCTGAGACCTAGGCGGGGGCTTGATCGTGACATCGCTGCAGGCGTTGTGATTGATGCCTTTTTGAAGACCCATGCCCACCACCGCCTGGGCACTGCCCCCCTCCGCAACAGATATTTTCGCTCGGTTGAGGATTCTTGCCAGGCGAAATAATGAAGTTGCCATTGCTTCCGCAAGGTATCCTGATCTTGGGGTCCCGGGGTCATTGTTTGTCTTTATTATTTTGGCGAATTTGGGTCCCGCTTTGTACATATCTCTAATTCGGCTGTTCTCCTGGAATTGCCGCACTTCTCTCGTCTCGGAAGCGCACGCCTAACAGGCCGTGGCATTTGCGTGCACTTAGAAAGCGATTGTTGTGAGATCCGCCCCGACTGCCAGCCATTCCCATGTGCTTTGTAGGGTAGTGTCGCGCCCCCTGGCCTTCGGCGGCGTTCTTTTCAGGCTCCTCGTTTAGGCCCTTCCGCGGTGTCATGGGTTTGCTCTTTGCCTCGCCTGCGGGTCCTTGCATCAATGCCTTTGCTATCTGGCCCCGTTGGCCGCGCGGTCCGATTCTGTCTTTTTCATCGTGACGCTGAACGATTATATGTTGCGCTGGTCCGTAGGCCCATTGAGCTCGGCGACGTGGTGAGTCATGGCTTCGTGGATCTTGGACCCTGCTTTACGTCCGTTCCCTTCCCTGCCCTTGTTGTTGCCTCCTTCGCCTGCGGGGTGGTGCTCTGTTGTTCGCTTGTGCGTCCCTTGTGCTGCCCCCTGCTGCTGCCGTTGGCGCCGCTGCTGCTGCTGATGTGCGCCCTCTCCCGCGCGTCCCCCTGCCGCTGTTCCGCGGTGCCGCTGCCGCTGCTTGCCGTGGCACGGAGTTGGGTTGAGCCTTCTTGGCTCGGGGCGGGGCGGTCACGGAGCGAGCGGCGGCGCGCGCGAGAGAGCGCGGCCGCCCCCTTTGCCCTTCCGCCGCACCTGTCCCGCGCCTGTCGATGAGGTGCCCTGCATGCCTCTCTCAGGGGAATATCAGCGTTGCAGCAGGGCCCCTCCGTGGGTCTCCCAACCCAGACATAGGCAGGGGTGGCGAGCGCAAGCGCCACTCCTTGCGGGGCGTGGATTATGGATTCCCCTTGCGTCGCGCGCGCCCCCCCGCCCTCCGTCGCGGCCTCCTGCCACTTCCGTTGGCGGGCGGGGCTGTGGCCATGCCCCCGCGCGCGAGATACCTCGCTTGCAAGGGATATGCCGCCTGTAGATCAGCGGCCCGTACCCTTTTGCTGCTGTTTCCTCCTGTTGTTGCCTCATCTCTCCTCCTGCATGGCTGGCGCGCGCCTGCGCGCCAGCTGGATATTGACCATGGAACCAGGACTTGTGGTGTGACTGTCCGCTGGGGATGCTTTTTCCCCCAACCATCCTGTGGCATTGGGTCCTCGTTCTGAAGAGACAACGCCCCGCGTCCTTATCCTTCCTCCTTCCTCCTTCCTCCTCCCCCACCCTGCCTCCTCTCACCTTTGCCTCTGCTCCTTCGCGTGTCCATGTTGGCGCACCCCTTCATACGGTTCGTGGTCCCACGGGGAGCTCCACTGAAGGCCCCAGTGGCATCGTCCACACGCGCCCTCCCCGCCCACCGCATGCCCATGTCGGCACACCTTTCACACGGTTCGCGGTCCCATGGGGAGCTCCACCGAAGGCCCCAGTGGCAGAGTCCCCACGCGCCCTCCCCGCCCACCGCATGCCCATGTCGGCACACCCTTCACACGGTTCGTGGCCCCATAGGGAGCTCCACCGAAGGCCCCAGTAGCAGCGTCCACATGCGCCCTCCCCGCCCACCGCATGACCACTTCGGCACACCACTCTCGCAGTTCGTGGCCCCAGAGGGACCTCCACCGAAGGCCCCAGTGGCAGCGTCCACATGCGCCCACCCCGCCCGCCGCATGTTAATTCCCGCGCACCCCTCACACGGCTCGCGGCCCTGTCGGGCGCTGGGCCGAAGGCGCCAGGCCGCCGGAGGGTTTGCGCAGGCATCTGAAGCAGCTTGCGTCGCGCAGGAAGCGGTGCAGAAGGGAGGCGACGGCCCTCGCCATGGAACTAGGCTTTACCGAGTTTATCCGTGAGGCCTGACCTGGGGAGCTGGCCCGCCCGAGCAGCACTTTCGCTCGATTGTCCAACCGTTTGGCTTCGCGCAGCGGGCGACCCGCGCGCGTCACTGGAATCCTCTCAGGGCAACCAGCGCGTCGCGGGGACTCCGCGCTGCGCTGCGCCCGCAGCATTGGGTTGTGGAGCGCGCGGGCAAACAGGGAGAAAAAGAAGGAAAAGGCCAGATTGGACGGTCTAGTTTTCCTCGTGTCCCCCCATCGAACTGATCACGGACAGACGAAACCCCGCCGAAGGCCCTATAGGAAACTCAACCGAAGGCCCCAGTGGCAGCGCCCGTGTGCCGCCGCCATCCCAGTTTGGCACACCCTTCACACGTCTCGTGCCCCCATACGGAGCTCCACCGAAAATGTTTTTCACGACTGCGGTACTCACAGTTGCATACGGTTGGATCCTTCGCCAGGTTAATTTAATCAAGAACAACAGTTTCTGCCCGCTGGCGATGCTTTACAGAAACAAGCCTCCTCATCCTTCCTTTCCTCTTCCGCATCCCCCATCCGTCTCCTCCTCCTCCTCCTCATCCTCATCCTCGTCGTCCTCCTCCTCCTCCTCTTCCTCATCCTCCTCCTCCTCCTCCTCCTCCTCCTCCTCCTGCTCCCCCCTTCCTCCTCCTCCCTCCTCCTCCTCCTCCTACTCCTCCTCCTCCTCCTCCTCCTCCTCCTCCTCCTCCTCCTCCTTCTCCTCCTCCTCCTCTTCGTCCTCCACCGTTCCTCCTTTCTCCTCCTCTGCCTCCTCCTCCTCCTCCTCCTCCTCCTCCTCCTCTTCTTCCTCCTCCTCCTCCTCCTTCTCCTCCTCATCCTCCTCATCCTCCTCCTTTCTTTTCCTCCTCCTTTCTTCATCCTCCTACTCTCCTCCTCCTCCTCCTCCTCCTCCTCTTCTCCTCCTCCTCCTCCTCCTCCTCCTCTTCATCCTCCACCTTTCCTCCTTTTCTCCTCCTCCGCCCCTCCTCTTCTCCTCCTCCTCCTCTCCTCCTCCTCCTCCTCCTCCTCCTCCGCCTCCTCCTCCTCCACCTCCTCTCCTCCTCTTCCTCCTCCTCCTCATTCCTCCTCCTCCTCCTCTTCCTATTCCTCCTCATGTTCTTCCTCCCCCACCGATTCCTCCTCTCCTCCTCCTCCTCCTCCTCCTCCTCTCCTCCTCCTCATCATCATCATCATCATCATCATCATCATCATCATCATCAATCATCATCATCATCATCATCATCATCATCATCATCCGCATCCTCCTCTTCCTTTTCTTCCTCTTCCTCCCCCTCCTCCTCCTCCTCATCATCATCATCATCAGCAGCAGCAGCATCATCATCATCCCCCTCCTCATACTCCTCCTCCACCTCTTCCTCATCATCAGCAGCAGCATCATCAGCATCATCATCGTATTCCGCCTCCTCTTCCTCGTCCTCCTCCTCCTCCTCCTCCTCCTCCTCCTCCTCCTCCTCCTCCTATTCATTATCATGTTTCGTCTCCCCCTCCTCCTCCTTCTCATCCTCCTCATCATCCGCATCTCTTCTTCTTCCTCCTCCTCCTCATCCTCCTTCTCTTCTTCCTCTTCCTCCTCCTCCTCCTCCTCGTCCTCCTCATCCTCCTCCTTCTTGCTTCCTTCTCTCCTCCTCTCCTCCTCCTCCTCCTCCTCCTCATCGTCATCATCATCAGCATCATCATCATCATCATCATCATCATCATCGTCTTCGTCATCAACATCATCAGCATCATCATCATCATCAGCATCAGCATCATCATCATCGTCATCCGCCTCCTCATCAGCATCCTCCTCATCATCCTCATCTCCCTCATCACATTCCTCGTCATCCTCTTCCTCATCCTCCGCATTCGCATCATCCTCATCATATTCCTCCTCCTCCTCCTACTCCTCCTCCTCCTCAGCATGATCATCGTCATCCCCCTCCTCATCCTCATCATCGTTCCTCCTCATCATCTTTCTCCTCCTCCTCCTCTTCCTCCTCCTCCTCCTCCTCTTCATCCTCATCCTCATCATCCTCCTCCTCCTCCGCCTCTTCCTCATCCTCCTCCTCCTCATCCTCCTCCTCTGTCTTCTCACCCCCCACCTCCTCTTCATATTCTGTGTCTTCCATCTCCTCATCATCCTCTTCCGCCTCCTCCTCCTCCCCCTCATCATCCTCTTCATCATCCTCCTTCTCCTGATCATCATCATCCTCTTTCTCGCTCCCTCATCCTCCTCCTATTCCTCTTCTTCCTCCTCCTCCTCTTCATCCTCCTCCTCTTCGTCGCAGTCTTCTTCCTCCTCCTCCTCCTCCTCCTCTTCATCTTCCTCCTCCTTCTCATCCTCCTCATCCTCCGCCTCATCCGCATCCTTCCTTCTCCTTGTCGTCCTCCTCATTCGTATCCTCCTCATCATCTTCCTACTATTCCTCCTCTTCCTCCTCCTCCTCCTCAGCATCATCATCAACATCCTATTATTCCTCCTCTCCCTCCTCTTCCTCCTCCTCCTCCTCCTCCTCCTCCTCCCCTTATTCCCCTTATTCCTCCTCATCCTCATCCTCCTCCTCGTCCTCCTTATCCACCTTATCTTCTCTTATTCGTCCTCATCCTCTTCCTCCTCATCCTCCTCCTACTCCTCATCATCAGCATCATCATCAGCATCAGCAGCATCATCATCATCATCATCAGCAGCAGCATCATCATCATCCTCGTTCTCATCATCCTCCACCACCACCTCCTCATCCTCCTCCTCACCATCATCATCGTCATCATCGTCGTCGTCCTCCTCCTCATCATCATCATCTTCCCCCTCCACCTCCTCCTCATCCTTACCTTCATCCTCCTCCTCCTTCCGTTTCCTCTCCCTCCCTCATGTTCCTCATCTTCATCCCCTTCATCCTCCTTC
This sequence comes from Prorocentrum cordatum, assembly GCA_963575745.1. Taxonomy (NCBI): domain Eukaryota; class Dinophyceae; order Prorocentrales; family Prorocentraceae; genus Prorocentrum; species Prorocentrum cordatum. The sequence continues at coordinate 89,201 of CAUYUJ010015063.1, forward strand.
TCCTACTCCTCCTCCCCCTCCTCCTCCTCTTCCTCCTCCTCCGCCGCCTTCTCCTCCTCATCCTCCTCCTTGTCCTCCTTATCCTCCTCCTCATCATCATCATCATCATCATCATCAGCAGCATCATCATCATCAGCAGCAGCATCATCATCAGCATCACCCTCCCCGTCCTCCTCCTCCTCCTACTCCTCCTCCTCCTCCTCATCCTCCTCCTCCTCCTCCTCCTCCTCCTTCGCCTCCGCCTCCGCCTCCGCCTCCCTCCTCCTCCTCTCCTCCCCCTCCTCCTCCTCATCCTCCTCCTCCTCCTCCTCCTCCTCCTCCTCCTCCTCATCCTCCTCTCCTCCTTCTCCTCCTCCTCCTCGTTCTTTCCGCCGTGCTCCGTTCCGTGAAAGTGGCAGCGGCCTCTCGGAGGGTCCATGCACAGGTTTGCACCCATGCCGTCTGCGCGCAGTCGGAGGGGTCGGCGCGATGAGGGGAGCGGCTCTTGGGAGGAGTGGGACGCGCTCCTTGGCTGCCAGGGGGGTTCGAGGTTTGAGGTTTTCGGGAGTGTTCGTTGGTTGTTGGTTTTTCCCCCAACCCCAGGATGCCTTCCAGCGGCTGCGCCTCGCCGAGAGGAGGCCTTCTCTGGAAGCCCTCGCGCCCTTGCAGGAAGCCCGCATCTCCCCTCGCAAAGGCACCCCTCTGCGCGCCGCAGGACACCACCTACCGGGCCAGCGTGCCCGTCAGGAGGAGACGGCAACGGCCCCAGGCTTCCAGGCCCAGACCCCCAGCGTCATGAGAAGATCACGGCGGTATACTTTCCATGAGTTTGGGCTCCACGAGGCCACAGCCAGGCGCTGGGGGCAGCAAAAGAGTACCAGCGACGGAACATCAGCCCCAGGGATCGTGTCAAGAGGTCTGGAGGGGCTCATCGCGATAAAAAGCATGTTGGATGTCTGGGAATGCGAAAGAAGAGCAGCAGTCCCTGAAGGCACCGCGATCTACGTATATGCATATTATTTATAATTCGATATAAGTATATCGAACTATATGTCTAACATTATAGATGTGTATACATATATGTGTACACATGTATATATAAATATAAGCACATCGAATAGATGAAGCATGTGTAAACATACGTGTGTAAGCACGTACGTATGGGAAACCAAAAAGCAAGCAAACAAATCAACATATGCGACCGGCGTTCTTCCACAAGCTTGGCGTTGGTGGGGAGATTTCTCGGGCCTCGGGGCCAGCAAAAAAATGCCCGCAGCGAAAGACAGCTCCCAGGGACGGGATAGAGGGCTCTGGGGCCCAGATAATCGCTGAAAAGAACAGGACTTCTGAGATCTGGAACGCAGTCCCGTGACTTCTAGGCGTCTGGAAATGATAATTATGAGCTTCACGCGCGTGGCTCTAGCACGTGTGTACATCTTAAGCGCATGCGCGGCTTGCGATTGCGTCTGTGAATCCGACTTGTGAGGACGAGCCGACGGTCGCACCCGCTCCTGTAGGCTCGCTGGCGCATAAGACTTCAGCCTATGGGCTCAGGTGCCCCAGCTCGCCAGCTTGGGCCCCTAGCGCCGCCACTCTCTCTGGTTCCGCTTCAGCTGGCGGCGACCACATGCAGCCCGGCCACGACAGCATCAAGGTGTGCGTTCGGGTGCGACCTATCAACGCCACCGAGAAGCGAAATGGAGCCTCCGAGGCAGTGAGGTGCGCAGGCGAGCGAGGGGGCAGCCTGCAGTTGGTGCCTCGGGGCAGAAAGCCCGTCGTGCACTCCTTCGATCACGTGCTGGCCCCGGCTTGCGGGCAGGATCAGGTCTTCGAGCACCTCGGACAGCCTGTGGTGCAGAGCGTGGTGAACGGATTCCACGGGTGCGTGTTCGCGTACGGGCAGACGGGCGCCGGCAAGAGCCACACCGTCTTCGGCGGAGGGAGCGGGGACCGGGGGTTGTGGGGCACCACCGTTGCACCCGCTAGTCCAATCCCCGCCCACCGCCCTCCCCTCTCCTCCCCTCGCTCCAAGTGGAGCCGGCCCCAGGCATCCCCAGCTCCAGCGTCGTTCTGGTCCACCTCCTCGTCCTCCTCTTTCTCCTCTTCATCATCCTCCTCTTCCTCCTCCTCCTCCTCCTCCTCCTCCTCCTCCTCCGCCTCCTCCTCCTCCTCCTCCTCCTCTTCCTCCTCCTCCGCCTCCTCATCCTCCTCCTCGTCCTCCTCCTCCTCCTCCTCCTCCTCCTCCTCCTCCTCCTCCTCCTCCTCCTCCTCCTCCTCTCCTTCTCCTCCTCCTCCTCCTCCTCCTCCTCCTCCTCCTCCTCCTCCTCCTCCTCCTCCTCCTCCTCCTCCTCCATTCCTGTTCCTTGTAAATGATGTCTCCCTGTCGCACCCCGAAGCCAGCCAGTTTTTAGGGCGGCCCGGGCTTTCCGCCTGAGACTTCCTCACCATTTATGATTCTGAAGATTAAAAATTGGCAACAGGTTCACAAATGGAGGGCGGGTCGTTTTCAAAATGTGGCCCTTGCCTGAGCGCCGCGCATGTTCCTTCTATAAATTCGCAAGAGCTTCACGAATTGAGCATCACCCATTTTCAATATGTGGCTCTCGCTTCAGCGCGGCGCACATTCCGACTGAAAAATTGCAAGAGCTTCACGGATTGAGGATCACCCGTTTTCAAAATGTGGTTCTCGCTGTAGCGCCGCGCACACTCATTCTAAAAATTTGCAAGAGCTGCACGGATTGAGGGTGGTTCTTTTTCAACATGTGGTTCTCGCCTTATCGCCGCACACATTCTTTTTCAAAAACTGCAAGGGATTCACGGATTCCCACGATCAACGTACCAGAAATTGTGTTTTGGAATGATTCAGGGTTTTGCAGGCGCAACAGCTACGTTGATTCGCGGCGTTAATAACCCAAGAATGGCTGTCTGGCCCGATCAAGGATCGTCAAGACGCAACAATCAGGTTGATCCGTGGCGTTGGAATCCCGAGAACAATGTTTTGGCACGCTCTTCAAACGGTTGTCTTCCAACGAGGCAGATCCCTCAATGGAAATGAACCGTTGTATGGGGCCTATGAAGAGGGAGCTTGGAGGGAGGGTGTATTCCAGCATCGTTGATGGCTCTTGGGTTTACACTGGTCCTCCTCCTCCTCCTCCTCCACCTCCTCCTCCTCCTGTTCCTCCCGCAACCGAGAGGTGGAGAGGGGAAGGGGGCGGGGGGGGGGAGTGGACTCGCGGCCGCGGCGAGGGTCTCCCAGGCTGCTGCCCCGCATCGCGGAGGGCCTGTTCTTGCAGCTGGCCCGCGAGACGCAGGACGAGCACATGGTGCGGCTCTCGTACCTGGAGCTGTACAACGAGAAGGTCCGCGACCTGCTCCAGGCCGCGCCCTCGCAGGGCCGGGGCCTCCGAGAGCCCGCCTCGCTGGAGATCCGGGAGCATCCCCGGTTCGGCGTGTTCATCGAGGGGCTCACCAAGAGCACCGTGCAGAGCGCGGCGGACGTGTCGCAGCTCCTGGACTTTGGGCACAAGATCCGCGTGGTGGGCTGCACGAACATGAACGCGGTCTCGTCGCGGTCCCACGCGGTGGTCACGCTGCACGTGGAGAGGAAGGTGGTCGGCACTGCCCAGGCGGCTCTTCGGCGGGCCCACCTGCACGCCGTGGACCTGGCGGGCTCCGAGAGGATGAAGCAGCTCGGCAACAACGAGCAGAGGCAGAAGGAGAGCCAGCAGATCAACAAGAGCCTGGCTGCCCTGAGCCACATGATCTCGTGCTTGGCAGCGCGGGAGCACAAGGGAGCGAAAAGCGATACGCACATCCCCTACCGCAACAGCAAGCTCACCTTCTTGTTGTCTGGGTCGTTGATGGGCAATTGCAGGACGGCCATGTTGGCTTGCATCTCCCCCAGCGCCGATTGCCTAGAGATGACGGAGTCGACGATCCGCTTCGCAGAATCCGTCAAGAAGCTGCACACCAAGCCGGTGCAGAACGAGGAGTTCGAGGCAGACCTCATCCGCATGTTGCAGGCTGAGATCGAGACACTGAAGCAGCAGCTCCAGTCGACGGCAGCCTCATCGGACGTGGGCAGAGACATCCAGGATCAGATCCAGGCCACCCAGGGCATCCAGCAGGAGTTCACGCGCTCCTGGGACGCAGAGCGGCGGCTGGCCGTGGAGGCGAACCGGCAGCGGCGCATGACCCTCGCGAAGATCAGCGGCTGGCCCCCAGGGGAAGGCACGGACGTCTCGCTGGCCTCCACGTCGGAGCTCGTGAACGTGGAGGGCAGCTGCTTATCCGCCGCATCCAAAGAAGGTGGTCCGGCCGCAGCGAGCCCCTACCTCGTCACCGTTTGCGACGACCCGCTGCTGTCAGGCAGGATGCGGTACTGGCTGACACCTGGCAAGGTGCTGCTGATCGGAAGCGACCCTGCCTGCGACATCTGCATAGACGGCATGGGCACCCAACCCGAGACCTGCTCCGTGCGTTGCGTCGACAATTGCACGCTGGAGGTGCACCGCTCCAGCCAGCAGCCGTCGCAGTCCCCCTTGTTGCCTACTGCTGGCTCCCTCCGTCCGATCGGCCAAGGCGGAGTCGCACCAGGAGGGGAGCTGCCTAAGACGATGAGCATGCCGAACCGGCGCTCGGAGGCGGGGACGAGATCGCTGGCCGAGGTCTCGGTGAACATGGGACGCGTGGTGGGGCAAGCTCGCCTCGAGGATGGGGACAGGCTGCGCGTGGGGCTTGCGCACTGCTTCCAGGTGGTGATCCCAGAGGCACGGAATCCCCACAGGGAGAAGGTCATGTCCATCGTCGACCAAATCACGGTCGAGAACAGCACGCAGAGCCTGATGGCCAAGGAGTACGTCTCCCACCTGCAGGACCGCATCGGCGCCGAGAGGGCGGCGGGGGTGCTGCGGCGCCTGCAGGACCTGAAGAGACTGACGGACGAGGCCAACGAGACGACAGAGGAGATGCGCGACGACAAGGACTTCGAGATGGCTTTTGAGGTCCGCGTCCTCTACGACATCACCGGGTCCGACAAGGAGAACGAGCTGGCCGTGGTGCTGCGGCGCACCGAGCTGCCCGACGACGTGACCCGCGCGGGGCCGCAGTGGGCCCAACCAGACTCCGGCTCCAACGCCCTCTGCGCCGTGTGGTCGGAGGCGGAGTTCCGCGCGCGCCTGGAGGCGCTCCGCGACCTGCGCCGGGAGGTGGACGCCCGGCCGGCGCCGTGGGGGGAGCCCGGCGACCCCGACCCGTGGAGCCTGGAGCTGCAGATCCCGACCGTGGAGGGCCCCCAGGAGGCCGGCGAGCCGGGGCCCGCGCGGCGGGTGCGGCAGGCCGCCGCGCAGGCGGCGCGGGCCGAGGCGGAGGCGGCGGCGCTGCGGGAGGAGCTGGCGCGGGCCCGCGAGCGGCTGTCCGCGCAGGCGCTCGAGCTCGAGGCCCTGCGCGCGGCCGGCGCGCCCGCGGCGGTGGGGCCGGGCTCCCCGCGCGGCGCGCCCGCGCGGCGCTCCTTCGCGGCGCTCCCCGAGGCGGGGCGCGGCGGGCCCTCGCGGCTGGCGGCGCCCGCCGCGGCGCGCGCGCCCTTCGGCGCCTCCTCGCCGCGCGGCGCCGCCTCGCCGAGGGCGCCTGCGTCGCTGACCGCGGCCTCCGTGCGGCTGCTGTCGCCGCGCAGCCCGCAGGAGCCCGCGAGGAGCGGCCGGGCGCTCTCCGCCTCGTCCCGCGGCAGCCTGGGCAGCCCGCGCGGCGGCGCCTCCGTCGCCTCGCGCGGCGGCGGCTCCGTCACCTCGCTGCAGGCCAAGGGCGGCGCCAGGAGGCCCGCCCC
>CAUYUJ010015063.1:100000-257500 GCA_963575745.1 Prorocentrum cordatum
GCGCGCTGGCTAGGGCACGGTGCCGTGCCGAAATAAAAGGGTCGAGGAGGAGGGGCTGGCTGCGCGGGGGGTGCGGGGGGGGGGGGTAGTAGCGGTCGGGGCGGAGGGCCCGCGACGGGGTCGAGGCGGAGGGGCTGGCTGCGCAGGGTTGCGGCGGGGGGGCCGTGCCGAAATAAGCGGTCGGGGAGGGGGCGCGTGGGCTGGTGGGACTGGTGCCGTGCCAAAATAAAGCGGTCGGGGCGGAGCGGGCGCGCTGGCATGTGGATGAAGAAGTCGGGGGAGAAGGCGCGCAGGTTGGTGGGGGAGGGGGGGGCGGTGCCGTGCCGAAATACAGCGGTCGGGGCGGAGGGGGCGCGATGGCTGGCGGGACTGGTTGCCGTGCCGAAATACAGGGGTCGGGGCGGAGGGGGCGCGCTGGCTGGTCGGACTGGTGCTGTGCCGAAATAATGCGGTCGGGGCGGAGCGGGCGCGCTGGCTGGTAAATGAAGAAGTCGGGGCGGAGGGGGCACGCTGGCTGGTAGGGGAGGGGGGGCGGTGCCGTGCCGAAATAAAGCGGTCGGGGCGGAGCGGGCGCGCTGGCTGGTGGGACTGGTGCCGTGCCGAAATACAGCGGTCGGGGCGGAGGGGGCGCGATGGCAGGTGGATGAAGAAGTCGGGGCGGAGGAGGCGCGCAGGTTGGTGGGGGAGGGGGGGGCGGTGCCGTGCCGAAAGACAGCGGTCGGGGCGGAGGGGCGCGATGGCTGGTGGGACTGGTGCCGTACCGAAATAAAGCGGTCGTGGCGGAGTGAACGCGGTGGGGTCGAGGCGGAGGGGCTGGCTGCGCTGGGAGTGCGGAGGGGGGGGGCGGTGCCGTGCCGAACTAAAGCGATCAGGGCGTAGGGAGCGCGCTGGCTGGTGGGGGAGACGGGTCGGTGCCGTGTCGAAATAAGGCGGTCGGGGCGGAGGGGGCGCGCTGGCTGGTGGGACCGGTGCCGTGCCGAAGTAAAGCGGTCGGGGCGGAGGGGATGCGCGAAATAAAGCGGTCGGGGCGGAGGGGGCGCGCTGGCTGGTGGGACCTGTGCCGAAAGGGCGCGCTGGCTGCCGGGCTGGCTTCGCTGGCTGGCGGGTGAGGGAGGCAAATGGCCGAGGGGATGCTACGGCATGGCTGCTCTAGAAAGTAGATGAGGAGAGGGCGCGCTGGGAGGTGGAGGCCTATGGGGGAAGCTGCATCGACTGGTGCCGTGCCGAAATACAGTCGTCGGAGCTCTAGACACCCTGTGCAAGAGAATAAAAATTGCAGCGTGGTAGTAGTAGTGGTTGTGGTGGTAACGCTAATAGGAGTTGTACCAATGGTACACAGGACACATCAATAGGTACGCGGGTTCCCTCGGTAACAGTATTTGTGGCTCGGAAGCCTCTTGGTTTTTTGGGGGGGTCGTCATCGGGCGTCCGGTGGGTGTCTGAAGCCTCTTGGGGCTCTTGCGGGGCCCTTCGGCAGCTCTGGTGACCGATCTGGGCCACTTGCTCAGGCCGGGCAGGGGCTTCCAGGAGCCCTGGAAAGTCCGGGGGGCTTTTTGCAGGGGCGTACGGGACGCCCCCAGGGCTACGGATCTGGGTGGTCCCGTTGTTTTTTTTGGGGGGAGGAGAAGGGTTTTTTCCACCCCCCCGGGGATGGTAAAAATATAGAAAAGGGAATATATATATATACATATATATAAACATACATACATACATACATACATACATACATACATACATACATACATACATACATACATACATACATACATACATACATACATACAAATACATAGACATAGACATAGACATAGACATAGACATAGACATAGACATAGACATAGACATATACATATACACATACACATACATATACATATACATATACATATACATATACATATACATATACATATACATATACATATATTTTTCTTCTACCTATCAAACTACAAGGAAAAAACCGGCATGTCACCGACACCCCCCCCCCACATGGACCCCAGATGAACCCCACAGACTCCCAAGAGAGCCCCACAATGCTTCGAGACGGCCCAAAATACCCCGAAGAGAGCGACACGAGGCCTACATCGGGAGCCCAAGACAGCAGAAGGCACTTCCGAGACGTCCTCTGCAAGGCCCAAGAGGCCCCAAGACGGCCCCATAGTGCTCCAACAGGACCAAACATGGGCTCAAGACTGTCCAGGATGCCCCCGCAAAGACCTCCAACACGGCCTCAGCAGGCCAAAAACCTTAATTTTCCATTTATTTTTGAACGATTCTGTGCTTCTCGCCTTTTCTGGCCACGAACGGCCCAATAATGATCTGCGAGCTTCCGAGGTCGCCCCGAAATGGCTTCCAGGCGGCCCAATGGGGCCCCAAGATGGGTCAATAAAGCGCAAAGAAAGCCAGGGAGCGCCCAAGAGACCCCTAAAAGACCCCCAAGAGGGCTCCAACAGAGTCACGGGATGCTTCAGAGAGGGCCCGAGAGAGCCCCAACACGGCCCCAGGACGGCCCAAGCCCCCCCAGACAGCCCACGAGGGCCCCAGGACAGCCCAAGAAGGCCCTCCGATGGTATACAAAAGCACCAACAGGAGCTCCACTCAGTCTTAGAGCCGTCAAATTCTTTACACTCTGATTGACCTGAGCGGCCCCCCCCATCGCCCCTAGTTCTTCTCAACCTCGCCCCAAGACGGCACATGAGGCCCTGCAGACATCCCCACTAGAGCCCAAGAGGGTTCCAAGATAACTCTCGGCATGACCTACTCGGACGTCCGACAGCCCATCTCTCGTCCTTCTCTACCTCCTCCTCCTCCGTTTCCCCCTCTCTGCCCCTCATCCCCTCCTCAACCTCCTTCTTCCCTCGAACTCGTCGCCTTCCTCCTCCTCCTCGTCCTCCTCCTCCTCCTCCATCGCCCTCTCCTCATTTGCCTCCACCGACTCCGGGATACGAAAACTGATACTCATTTTCTCAGGAGGTTTTCTCCTGATCCTCCTCCAGCTGCTCCTTCGAGGCTCTGAAGACATCCCCAAGAAAGTCCAAGAAGGTTCCAACCTAACTCTCGACACCAACTCTTCGGAAATCTCCTCCTTCGAGGCTCTGAAGACATCCCCAAGAAAGTCCAAGAAGGTTCCAACCTAACTCTCGACACCAACTCTTCGGAAATCTCCTCCCAACCTCCTTCTGCTGCTCCTCCTCCTCCGGCTCTTTATCCTCCTGCTCCTCTTGCTCCTCCTGTAGTTCGTTGTCTTCCTCCTCCGCTGCCTCGTCAAAAGCCCCAGACCACATACTCTTATCACAAGCTCCCCAAAAGCAACCAGGGGTGCCAAGACAGACCAAGGGGGCTCCGAAGAGGGCCCACGACAGGCTTCCAGGGTCCGGGGAACCACAATTTGATGCGCAGTTCTCCTTTCGTCTCAGGAGCCCACGGAACACTCGCGAGAACTAAAACATACCCCAGACCCCAGACTGCTATCACCAGCTCCCCTGAAGAACCCACGAGACTCCTGGACGGTCCAAGAAGACCCCACCACGGGCCTACGACAAGGCTTCCTCTTGCTCTTCCTCCTCCTGCTCCTCTCTCTCCTGTAGTTCGCTGTCTTCCTTCTCCGCTGCCTTCTGAAGGGCCCCAGATCTGAGACTCATATCCAAGCTCACCAAAGACACCAAGGCGCCACAAGACACACCTCGGGGGCCCCAAAGAGATCCCACGACAGGCTTCCAGGGTCCGGGGAACCACAATTTGATGCGCAGTTCTCCTTTCGTCTCAGGAGCCCACGGAACACTCGCGAGAACTAAAACATACCCCAGACCCCAGACTGCTATCACCAGCTCCCCTGAAGAACCCACGAGACTCCTGGACGGTCCAAGAAGACCCCACCACGGGCCTACGACAAGGCTTCCTCTTGCTCTTCCTCCTCCTGCTCCTCTCTCTCCTTTAGTTCGCTGTCTTCCTTCTCCGCTGCCTTCTGAAGGGCCCCAGATCTGAGACTCATATCCAAGCTCCCCAAAGACACCAAGGCGCCACAGGACACACCTCGGGGGCCCCAAAGAGATCCCACGACAGGCTTCCAGGGTCTGGGGAACCACAATTTGATGCGTAGTTCTCCTTCCGTCTCAGAAGCCCACGGAACACTCGCGAGAACTAAAACATACCCCAGACCCCAGACTGCTATCACCAGCTCCCCTGAAGAACCCACGAGACTCCTGGACGGTCCAAGAAGACCCCACCACGGGCCTACGACAAGGCTTCCTCTTGCTCTTCCTCCTCCTGCTCCTCTCTCTCCTGTAGTTCGCTGTCTTCCTTCTCCGCTGCCTTCTGAAGGGCCCCAGATCTGAGACTCATATCCAAGCTCCCCAAAGACACCAAGGCGCCACAAGACACACCTCGGGGGCCCCAAAGAGATCCCACGACAGGCTTCCAAGGTCTGGGGAACCACAATTTGATGCGCAGTTCTCCTTTCGTCTCAGAAGCCCACACAACACTCGCGAAAACTAAAACATACCCCAGACCCCAGACTGCTATCACCAGCTCCCCTGAAGAACCCACGAGACTCCTGGACGGCCCAAGAAGACCCCACCACGGGCCTACGACAAGGCTTCCTCTTGCTCTTCCTCCTCCTGCTCCTCTCTCTCCTGTAGTTCGCTGTCTTCCTTCTGCGCTGCCTTCTGAAGGGCCCCAGATCTGAGACTCATATCCAAGCTCCCCAAAGACACCAAGGCGCCACAAGACACACCTCGGGGGCCCCAAAGAGATCCCAAGACAGGCTTCCAGGGTCTGGAGAACCACAATTTGATGCGCAGTTCTCCTTCCGTCTCAGAAGCCCACGGAACACTCGCGAGAACTAAAACATACCCCAGACCCCAGACTGCTATCACCAGCTCCCCTGAAGAACCCACGAGACTCCTGGACGGTCCAAGAAGACCCCACCACGGCCTACGACCAGGTTTCCTCTTGCTCTTCCTCCTCCTGCTCCTCTCTCTCCTGTAGTTCGCTGTCTTGCTTCTCCGTGCCTTCTGAAGGGCCCCAGATCTGAGACTCATATCCAAGCTCCCCAAAGACACCAAGGCGCCACAAGACACACCTCGGGGGCCCCAAAGAGATCCCACGACAGGCTTGAAGGGTCTGGGGAACCACAATTTGATGCGCAGTTTCCCTCTCGTCTCAGGAGCCCACCTCCTTTGTCTCCTCTTTCTCCCTCTCCTCGTCCTCCTTCTCCTCCCTCTGTCCACCTTTCTCCCCCGCCGCACTCTGCTGGTCCTCCTCCTCCTCCTCCTCCTCCTCTCTCTCTCTCCCCCCTCACCGACTTCTTATACTCTTCCTTCAGAGAGCCCGGGAACTAAAATATGATGCTCAGTTTTCCTTCAAGCTCCTCTCACCTCGTCCTCCACATCCTCCCCTTCTCCCGCTTCCCCTCCACCATGTTGCTTCATTTTCAGTACACTCCGACGCGTTGGCTCGAAGTGCGTAGATCTCCCATTCTTGGGATGGGCATATGTACACGGTGATCATTTGCTTTGCGCCATGGGCCCCAAGCGGGCAGCATGCTTTACGTGCTCTGTCTGCGAGGCCGACCTGCCGCGCGACTCGTTCACACCTAACCAGCTAAACAAAGCCACGAAGACTTGCAAAGAATGCGCCACACGGGCAGCTTTCACGTGCTCGGTGTGCACGACCGACCTTCCGCGCCACTCTTTCACACCCACTCAGCTACACAAAGCCACAAAGACTTGCAAAGCATGCGCCGCCCTCCAAAACAAACCTGCGGTGGCCTTGCCGTGTACTCGCTGTCACGAGGAGCTCGCCCCCGAGGACTTCGCAGTTCGACACCGACACAGAACCGAGAGAATTTGCAAGGCATGTGTTGCGCGGCCAGCTTCATTTTGTGTCTGTGTTCGATGCGGAGAAGCATTACCGCTGGGCGATTTTGCTCCCAGATGGCACGCCCGCAACCAGAAGATATGCCGACACTGCTGTCCACCAGGACGCCCGGAGGACGCCTTTTCCCGAATCGATTTGGGTGCCATGACGCACACATGCATCCATTGCTCCGCAAAGCTGTTCCACTGTGAAGGCGATGGTTTCTGCTGCGGCGCTGGGAAGCATTACGTGGATTTCACAAAGTACTACAAGCCCCCTGCAGGCGCTCTCATGAAAACGTTCGGCACTACGTGGCTGTACAAGGACGAACAGGGACGCCCAATACACGACGCCATTTCCAATGCACCTCGATTGACGGGATTCTCAGCCATCAGCAGGCGCTGCAATAGTCTGTTCTCTTTCGCCGTGCACGAGATTCACAGCACTACTTCAGAACAAGAGTTACGATTCGGTAACGAGCTGCGGCCTTCCAATATCAGAATCCATGGCACGATGCACCGGCGGATTTGGAGCTGTGCTGACACTACGCCTCTACGCTACATTGTCGTCGACCCTCGGGAGCGCGTCACGAACGCCACTGCACACAATGTGGACCTCAAGTTGCTTCGGCGACTGGAGACACTTATCCTTCCGCACAATGGCTATGCGAAAGAGTTTCGACGCCTGTCGGCCCCGTCAGCACGCGGCGCCGCCGTGGCGGTCGAGCTCCAGTGGGACGAGGGCATCAACGAGCTCGCTGCGATTGTCCATGAAACACCCCACGTGGACGCGTCGTGCCGGTCTGTCTCATTCCGAAGGAACTCGTGTCCCACACCGCAATACCTGAACCCGTTGAGCGCGCTCTACGAGCCCTTGAGTTACCCGCTCTGGTTCCCCCACGGCGGCCGCGGATGGAGCACCGACATGCTCACGAACGCGGGGCAGCGCCTCACACAGATGTGGCGGTACCGCCAACACCTCCTACGAAGCCCACACATGCATTTATGTGGACGGCTCTTGAACGAGTGGCTCGTGAACATGCACTGCAGGATGGAGGATGAGAGGCTCGGACTTCTTCGCAGAGCACAGGCTCAACGAACTTCCAAACGAGCAGACATGTGCGAGGCCCTCGCCAATGACACGCCCGTCCCCGGCACGAGTACAGATTTGCCTTCGAGCGTGCCCGGGTCTCCCCGCCACCTACGCAAGTTCCGAATGGACTCCCTGGAGCTTGCTCGGCGAAAAGGCCCGCCAACCTTCTTCATCACGTTGACGCGCAACCCATACTGGCCCGAGATCACTGCCACTCTTCATCCGGGCCAGACAGCAGCAGACCGACCAGACATCGTGGTCCGCGTATTCCACGCTCGATTGGAGAAGATGATGGCGCACCTCAAGCGTGAGTTCTGTGGAGACCGCAGGTGCGTCATCAGGGTTATTGAATATCAGCGCAGAGGGCTGCCCCATGCTCACATTGCCATAGCCCTGACAACGCCGCCAACTACGCCCGAAGCCGTCGACACCTTCGTCTCGCGCGAACTTCCACCAGACGGTCCTGTCCGCGCACTCGCCGTTCAACACATGATGCATTCGTGCAACCATTCGTGCCACCCCGACGACACATCTCAGGAGTGCATCAAAGGGTGCCCGTGGCCTTTCCAAGACGACACGTACTTTGACGAGCGAGGGTACCCACATCACCGTCGCAGACATTGTGGCGGTGACTGCCCCAATTGCGCGTCTGGGACCGCATCTTACGGCAAACGATCTGCTTGCTGCAACCGGCTGATCGTGGAATACAACCCCACCATCTTCCTGCTGTGGGACGGACACGCCAATGCCAAATTCGCAGGGTCCGTCAACCTGTTCCAATACCTTTACAAATACCTGTTCAAAGGACCAGACTTTGTTAAATACGAGCTCCAGGAGGACACTGGCAACAAAGACGAAATCAAAGAATGGCAGCGTGGCCGTTATCTTTGTGCCACGGAATGCGCGCGGCGCATGTTTGGCTACACTACGTATGAACGCATCCCTCACGTGGTTCGTCTACCAGTGCATTGCGAAGGCGAAGATTGGATCACCTATACCGCCGGACAAGAAGAGGACGCCGTACAATCTTCTATTTCGCTTTTGCAACGTTACTTCCACCTGCCCAAGTTCGAGCCGTACCTCTCAACGAAGTACTACGAATATTTCGAGCGCTTCATGGTGGCCAAATCTGGCCCGCAAGCCTTGCAGCACCACTTTCCCGACCTCTTCCCACGGGCTGCGGCGTCTTCGGCGACTCCCCCGCCGGACGGGGCCCTGGCGCCCGTGCTCGACGCTGCCCCCCCAGGTCGGACCCACTTCGTCTACGAGAAGCAACGGGGCGAACGTCCTATATGCAGGCTCGAAATGAAGTACCCCAAACAGAGAGAGGTGTTCTACCTCAGACACATACTGTTGAACTACCCAAAATCAAGCTTCGCCGACTGCAAAACCCACGGTGGCCGGATGTACCCCACTTATGAGCAAGCACTGGTGGCGACCGGGTATTTTGCGACAGCTGACGAACCCATGCGGGTGCTCCAGGAGTTAGTCGAGCTTCGATACACTGCCGCTCAACTACGGTTCGCCTTCGTAGCGTTGCTCGAGCAGGACGCGTGCGCCGTGACGCTGTACAACAAGTTCGAGAAGCATCTCCTCGGTGATTTCCGCGATCGCGGGCTCACTCTCGATTCTGCCCGCAAAGCTGCATGCGACGCTTTGCGCCTCTCGTGCCAGTCCATTGGCAAATCGTTCACGCTGGAAGAAGACAAACCTGCACGGTCTCAACCATCCCCGGCATCAGACACCCCCGCGGCGCCATTTCCCCCGCAAGAAGCGCTATCCCGCGCGAAGACCATCTACAAGACCCTTGCAAAGGATCCGAGTCAGACCGACGCCGTCAAAGCGATAATCGCGTCTATCCGCGCCGGGGCCGAGAAGTATTATTTCGTCCACGGCCCCGCTGGCAGCGGCAAATCCACCGTCGCCAGTTACATCATTTACGCTGCTTTGGGGAGTGGACAGGGAGTCATCAACATGGCCACGACAGGAGTCGCGGCCCTGCAATTGCCCTTTGGCGCCACGGCGCACTCTGTCTGCAAGATTCCGGTATCTGACGAGGACGTCCTCACTTGCTCTCTGCCGATGAGCTCCCAAGGCGCCCGTACCCTCGCCGCGGCGTCTGTGCTCCAATGGGATGAATGGCCAAATGCTAAACGACCTGCATGGGAGAGCGTCCTCAAACTATTGGACCAGATCCAACAGCACCACACTACCATCTGGAAGAACAAGGTTTTCGTCTGCTATGGGGATTTCCGCCAGATTCCTCCTGTCGTGAAAGGAGGCACGCGGGACTCTATCGTCAACAACAGTGTTCGGAAATCTGCTACATGGGAGCTTTTCACTACTTACGCTTTGCAGGTGAACCACCGACAACACCGCGACGTCGACTACGCTACCTGGGTTGCAAGCATGGGCGACGGCACAGCCCCGTCGACACATCATCTCTCCGATGAGCCCGGCTACGTCCTGCTGGACCGCTGCGCGTCTTTGCACTCCGAGGAGGCGTGCGTCGACTTCTGCTTCGACGCCCCGAATGACCCTTCCAGTTGCGCCTCGGCAAAAATCCTTTGCCCGACTAATGCCGCTGTCGACAAGTTCAACCACATGGTCCTCAACAAGCTCACTCAAGTCTACCTTTTGCCCCAGTACCGCAAGGCGAGCGCGGACAGCATTGAGTACGACCATGGGGCGCGGAATATCGAAGCTCATATCACGACAGAGTTTCTTAACCTCCAGAACGAGAACGGCGTCCCGCCACATGACTTACGATTGGTGGTGGGCGCTCTGTACCAATTCGTCCGCAACTTCAGCATGCCCGACAGGCTCATGAACCATACTCACGTCATAGTGCGCGCCGTGCACGACAACCATGTCGTCATAGAGACATTAGATGGGAGACACTTCCCGCTCCCGCGCATATGTTTCAGGTGGCCGTTGGCGCGAGGTACTAGCAACGTGATCAGACGCCAGTATCCATTGCGCCCCGCTTATGCTGTCACCTTCAACGGCGCACAAGGCTGCACCCTCCTGAAGTGTGTCTTAGATTCCAGATCGAGCCCTTTCAGCCATGGGCACCTCTATGTCGCTCTGAGCCGCGTGCACACTAGGGGATCCCTGCGCGTCCTCACCAGTCTCGATCGATGCAACGTAAACGGCAGCGCACTGACCAAGAATATTGTTTGGAAGGAATTGTTGCCCCCAAAGGATTCCCCGCGGCCTGCACCCGCACGCCGCAAGCGGCCAGCGTCAGCATCATCACGTGCTGCTGCTTCTGATTAGTGCCCCGTTTCAGTTTGCGCGCCCCGCTTGCGACGCGGCGCGTGGCGGACGTCCGTTCACAGCTCACGCTTGAGAAAAGCTCGCTCTCGTTGTAGCTCGAGCCTGCCCATGTTCGCCGGTACACGTGCACGCGCACACGTGCGCGCGTGTCCTCGGAAGGCAAATCTCCCGGGAACCCGAATTTGACGCGCAGCCTCCCTTCAGACAGCTACGCTCACCGGAACTCTCTAAACGCTTTTGCGACGTTGCCAGATCGGCCCACCACGGTCCCAAGTGGGCCCATGAGAGTGCCCGCGCGGTCCCCAATAGCGCCAGGATGGATCCGCAGACCCCACCAAGGCCCCAACAGGGCGCCAAGAGGGCGCCAGAAAGACACCACAAGACTCAACAGGACCGCAGACGGCCCCCCAAAGGCTTTCCGAGCGCACCGAAGACCATCCCAGACGCTCCAAAAAAGCCCCACGAAGGACACCCCACAGGGCCACCAAAGCCTTTCTCACGTCATTCGCTCCCTCCCCTTCTCAGACGTCCGACGGCCCACTTCTCGTCGTCCTCACCTCCTTCTTTCACCCTCCTCGTGACTATCCTCCCTCATCCCCTCCCTCCCCCTCATCGCCCTCTTCGCCTTCTTTTCGTTCGTCGCCCCCCTCTTCCTACCCCGCCTTCTTCTACGTTCCTTCCAGAGACCCCAGGAACCAAAATCTGATGCTCAATTCCCTAGGCTGCTTCTACGTTATCCCCCTCTTTCTCCTCCACCTCCTGCTGTCTGATCATCCCCCTCCGCTTCATCATATTCCCTTCTCTGCCACCCCCTATTCTAAATATCGTTATCCTCCTCCTTCTGCTTCTCGTCGGCTTCAGCGTTCACCGCGTTATCCTTCCCTCCAGCGCCCCCGGGAACCAGGATTTGATGCGCAGTTTCCCTTGACGTTCCGACTCCTGGTTATCCTCCCTTTCCTCCTTCTCTCCTCTCTCTTCTCTCTCCCTGCCAGCGTCTGCACGATTGCCTTTCAACCAGGGGAGACCGACAGAATCCCAGAGGTCCCGACGCGGCACCCCAGGAACCAAAATCTGATGCTCAGACCAGGAACCAACATCTGATGCTCAGTGTCCCTTCAGGCCTCTACCTCTTCGTCATCATTCTCCTCCACCTCCTACTGTCTCATCACCCTCCCGCGCCTCCTCCCTATCTTCCTCTCGCCCCCCTCTTTAAATCCTCCTCCTCATCCTCATCACCGTCCTCTTACTGCTCTTCTTCTCCTCGTTCACCGCGTATTCCTTCCCTCCAGCGCCCCCGGGAACCAGGAATCGATGCGCAGTTCCCCTTGAGGTTTCCCTCTCCACGTTATCTTCGCCCTGCCTCCTCCTTCTCCTCTCTATTAGTTTTCCTTGCTAGCTTCACTGCAATCGCCCTCCGATGCGACCCCGTTTCCATTCTCCTCCTTCTCCTCCTCTTTCTCATCGTCCGCTCCCGTATCCTGCTTTCCTATGCCCCTGCTTTCCCCTACCGCAAGCTTTCTGGCTCAAACGTGCGTTCGCGCACGTCGTCGAGCATTGAGCTGTCTCTCTCACGGTGAGTCCCATGCCTCCCAAGGGAAAGGGTACTCCTGCACGCATGGCGCTGGCTGCTCTAGCCCAACCGCTGAAGCCAGCGCAGAATGAGCAGCAGGCCAACCTGCACACGATGGAGATCACAGTGGACAACGTAGTTCTCGATGGCCCCGACGGAGAGGAGTACCGCGCGGTTCGCGCCGTGGTGGCTGATGGGAACTCTGTGGCCGCCGGAGCCCCAGCCAAGTTCCATGGACTCAACACGTTCACTCCGCGTGCTATGGAGCAGTTCTCGCTGCCCACTGTGCCCACGAAGCACAACGTCCTCGAAGCCACGTCCGGCATGCTGCCGCCAGAGACGTCGAAGAACCCCTACCAGCACATCTCGTGGGTTTGGATGCTCGTGGGCTACAGCACCAAGAAGATGAACGCCAAGACCGCAGCGGACCATGTCGTGAAAAAGCTGCTCGCGATCATCAAGGAGGGCATGATCGAGTGCGACATCACAGTTCCGCCCGTGCAGGGGAAGAGCGGCTGGACTTCCAAGACCGCAATCGACGGCACCCGCCTGAAGATGGTGAGGTCGGGAACTAAGCTAGATGGAGGTAGTTACAAAATCTCCGAACTTTTCAACTTCTCCTTCAGGTTGGCCACCGATCTGAACCCAGCGATTCGCTCCACACTGAAGAGCTTCGCAAACAAGTACCAGAAGCTCTTCACCATCACGGATGTCTGTCCAACCTCCGCCTTCCCGAACATGCACATCACGACCTCGGCTTCCGCAAATCGGGCCAAGCCCATACCCTCGGCCAAGGGCAAGACGAATGCAAAGGCGAAGGCAAAGGCGAAGAGCAAAGCAGTCGCGAAGACGGCGCTGAAGCCCAAGCGCAAGTGAGCGCCCGCCAGCATTGCCGCCTCGACATCTCTTCGGTTCGCCCCCATGCCGCAGCGCACCTCCGTTGCTGCGCCGACGCACTTGCGCCGCTGAGTGGGGAGGTCCGCCAACTGAGGTCATGTCAGACTATGTACGACTTAGGCTTTCCGTATAGTCCTTTTTCCTGAGGACTTTGGGGCTCCTCTTCCCTCCCATTCCTCCTCGTCCCCATCCTCCTCGTCCTCTTCCTCATTATCCGCCTGCTCGTCCTCTTTCGACGCCTGCACGTCGTTCCTATTCGACTACCCCCTCCCTCCTCCACCTTCTCCGCGTCGTCCTCCCCGGTCCTTCTCATCCTCCCTTTCCTCGTCCTCGACGTCCTCCCTCGCGCCATTTTCTTCTCCTCCTCCTCCTCCTCGCCTCCTCCTCCTCGTCCTCCTCCTCCACCTCCCCGTTCTCCTCCCTTCCAGCTCCTCCTCCTCCTCCTCCTCCTCCTCCTCCTCCTCCTCCTCCTCCTCCTCCTCCTCCTCCTCCTCTTCCTGGGCGGTCAGGGCCCCTCCGGGTGGGCAACGGCCCAGGGAACCAAAATCTGATGTTCAGACTTCTGCCTTGCGGCCACCCTCATCCACACCACCGTAGCCATTTCGGCTTCACTGCAACGCGCTGTTCCCGTCACCATGCAACGCTTCCTCGTGCCGTCCGCCGCGGCGAACAAGCCCGCGACGGCGCCGGCCGCTGCTGCCCCTCCAGCGGCCCAGACGCCCGCCGGCCCTGCCCAAGCGGCAGTTGCCAGGCCCGCGGCCGCCCAGGCGCTGGCCCCCGCTGGCGCCGCGGCCGCCGACGCGCCCCGCAAGCCGCCTGAAGCCACCAGGCCGGTCGCTCCTGATGGTGCCACGTTTGCCGCAAAACTGCGGAAGCGTACAATCGCCCATGGACACCGCCGGGCTGCCGCCCAGCTGCAGGGCCGCCACCAGGTGAAGCTCAGCATGACCGCGTTGCGGTCGCTGCGCAAGGTGCGAAAGCAGACTCTGAAGGGCATGGCGAAAGCTGCCCCCTCCCGCCGGCCGCCGCGCCGTGCGCCGGAGGCCAGGACCGACGCGATGCCCATGCCGCAGATGCTGCAATTGGTCAGGGATCGGGCTTACCTCACCATGATCCAGACAGGAGGCAAGCATCGGGACGCTGGCGTGAACGCCCTCCGCAAGAGCATGGCCGCTGCAAGCGCCCCGTCAGAGTTCGTGAGGCACTGCGCCCACCCCGATAACAAGGTCGAGCATCACTTTCGCATATTCGACGCCGCGTCCAGGCGCCACTTCTTAGGGGCCCGACACTACGACCAGAGCGAGCGGCACAGCCCGGCGTGCCACGTGGCCCGATGCGCCCTGCTCATAGACCCTGCGCCGGTGAGAGCGTTCTACGCCCACCTCGACGGCTTGGGGTGGCCCACTGAAACGCAGGCTTTCTCGGACGCCCTGGACGCTGGACTGGCGGCGCACGGCGCCGACCGGCCACGGGCTCACAAGCCTTGGGGCCGCGGTCTTCCAGCAGGCGACGCCGCGGGCGTTCGTCCGGAAGAGAGCGACGACGGCGACGACAACGACGACGACCGTGACGAGGTCGGCGTCGACTACCACAGCCGCCGCGGCATCGTCAAGAGCCGCTTGCTCCAGGTGTTGGAGACCCCGCCGGCTGCGCGCGGTCGGTCGGCGCTGTCGCACACTGCGTCCTCGCTGCAGCGCTTGGCCGGCGTGCAGGCACGGGAGGGGCCCCCGCAGTTCTGCGCCATGCAGATCATGATGGACCTCATCATGTCGGCTTGCAAGACCCAAAGGAAACGGGCATGGGTTGTGCGGAAAGCCTTTTATTCAAGAGGCTTACGCCATTCCGCCGACCCCCCAAAAGAGGGGGAGCCAAATTGGACGTTTTTGGTAACCATCGTATAAAAGCGTGGAACCTATATCATATATCTTCATGTCTATCCCATAGGAGTTGCGAAGATTTGTGGAACGAAGTGGTACGTTGTTGGTGGCAATCGTATAGTAGCGTAGACTTTTTGTGGAGCCACATGGTACGTTTTTGGTGGCAATCGCATAGGAGCGGTGGCGTCGGGGAGCCCGGGGACCCCCCCGCCCCCCCCCCCCCCTTCCCCGCCCCCCCCCCTCCCTCAAACTGCAATTCGGACCCCAGGGGAAGAGGAAAGGGGAAGGGGAACAGCCAAATGTCTCACGCGCCTTTTCACCCCCGGCAAGCGGGGGTCGGCGGACACGGCCGGCGCCGGGTGCTTGGTGCGGGGAGACATGGGATCCATCACTGCGTTCGAACAGGCCGCCAAAGCGAACAGCACCTTCAAAAAACAGTGCACAATTCTGAACATGCGCTGCACGGTGCTTGACATGTGGCTCTTCTGCGAACACGCCTCCTGCGCCCTCAGAAAGTACAACAAAAAGAGGGGACGCCAGATGATGGCGGCCGAAGATTGCACACTGGATGCCATAGTCCATCGATACCGCGACCCGGTGAAGGAGGCGGAATATCAGGAGATCTTGGACTACATCGCAAACCTGCAAGCTACCGGCTCGGAAAAATGGCACTCCTCTGTCTTCTCGCCCGCCCGCGCTGGCCATGGGTAGGGGAGCGGCCCCGGGAACCAAAATCTGATGTTCAGGTTCCTGTGGTTCCGTTTTAGTAAGGCAGCGGCCCTAGGGCACCAATTCAGACTCCCAGTTTTCTGCACCGTCTCAACTTAACAGTCGGCGCGCGGCCCCGGGAACCAAAATTTGATGTCCAGTCTCCCCAGTTGTTCCCATCCTATTCAGACCCCATGCCACGAGGATTCCGCGCTTTCCCTGTCCTCGTCCTCCAGATTCTCTTACTCCTTGTTCTTCCGCCCCTACCTCTTACGACAACCCCGCGCGTTTATCATTGCACGTTGCAGGGCTTCCGAGGCCGCGCAGCGGCCATGAGGGCCGCTCTGGTCCTCCTCCTCCTCCTCCTCCTCCTCCTCGTCGTCCTCCTCCTCCTCCTCCCATTCCTCCTCGTCCTCCTCGTCCTCCTCCTCCTCGTCCTCCTCCTCCTCCTCCTCCTCCTCTTCCACCTCCTCCTCTGCGCGCTCTCTCTCTCTCGCTCTCTCTTCCAACTTCACAGTCGGCGCGCGGTCCCGGGAACCAAAATTTGATGTGCAGTCTTCCCAGTTGTTCCCATCCTGTTCAGACCCCATGACACGAGGATTCCGCGCTTTCCCTGTCCTCGCCCTCCAGATTCTCTCTTACTCCTTGCACTTCCGCCCCTACCTCTTACGAGAGCCCCACGCGTCTATCATTGCACGCGGCAAGGCTTCCGATGTCGCGCAGCGGGCGCGGGCGGCGCGGCCGGCGCGGATGGCCTCCAGGGGCGTCAGCCACGGGCCGACGAGGCGCACCTGCGTGCACCGGCACCGCGCTGCCATGGCTGCGCGGGCCCATGCGCCGCGAGCGCGAGACGCCGAACCTGCTCAGCAAGGACGCCACGACGAGGTAGGGCGGGCGGGCGCATGCGGTTTACGAACGCGGAATGAGGTCGTGCATGCGGTTTGTGCGCGTTGACTCCGTGTGTGTGCAAGCGCTTTACGTGCGCTCTCACAGTCAATTCCGCCCCCCTCAGACCTTCATTTTTCACCGCTCAAAGATGGGCTTTGATTGGGATATCTTTTTTCAAATATATCCGCAATCGATCGGAGAATCGCCACCCTCGACTTCCTGGCATTTCTGGAGGGGGGGTGAGTGACCATTGTTTTCTCATACTCGCCGCAAAGACCACCGCGCCATACGCGTCGACGCACGCAGAACGCGGCCTCTCTTCTCACCGCTGCGCCGTCACTTCGCGGACTCCACAGGCGCCACCCGATGCAAGCGAAGGCGCCGCAAGCATATCCAGTGCCGAGTCGCTCGGTCGAGGTCGGCGCTCGTCCGGTCGCAGCTCCCCACCAGCCGGTGCGGGCCCGTCCAGCGCACGCTGACGTCGGCGCGATGTCTGCACCTGACCGCGCGCGGGCCGCAGAAGTCGAAGGCCGCCGCCGGACGCCCGTTCAACGAGATATCCAAAACGACGTGAGCGGGGTTCTCCCATCCGTCCACGGTCAGCGCGTACCTGCCGCGCTGCAGCCAAACGCCGAGGCACCATCGGTCGCCTTGAGCGGGCGGCAGCTGCGCCAGCGTCTTCTGGCTCGAGCGGCCCCCGGCGCAGACAGAGTGCAGGGGGCTGCCGGACACCACCTCGCGCGCCCCTTCAGCGCGAAGATCGACCGTAAAATCGATGGGCATGCTGTCGAAGGCGTGGAGATCTGCGACCGTCCCCTGAGCGAAGCGCAGACCGTGTCGCCGCGCGAGGGCCGCTCCCACGAAGTCCTCCGAGGCGCGCCGGCGGTTGCGGGCAGTCATCGCCAGGGCCGCCAGCTCCCGCGCATCGAGCAACTCCGCGGCTTGCTCGACGAAGGCCGGTGAGAGCGGCCAATCGCGCCCGGCAGAAGGGCCGGCGGCGCGGCGTGCCACACAGAATCGCTTGGGCGTCGCCATGCCTTGAGCCAGACGGCTGCGGGCGAGCTGTCGATCCCTGCGGGCGAAAATGCGAACCGAAGAAACATGCTCTCCTGTCTCCCGGGCGATCCCCGCACACTGCACCCAGTCGCGTCTCTGCTGCGCACAAAGAGCCCGGTGATCACGCAGGTTGAACCTCTACTGTTCCCCGTGGAAGCTGCCTACATCGTCAGGAGAGCAGCGGAGGCCGGGTTCAAGCCATCTGCGACGGGCGGCGGAAAGGAGCGGGTGATTGACGAGTACCGTACGTCGAGCACGGCGCTCCTGCCGATGGAGGATCCAGTCGTCGCCTGCGTCGCCAAGCGTCTAGCGACCCTAGCCGGCATGCCCGCGGGCAGCGTTGAGACGTTGCAGGTCACGCGATATATGAAGGCACACCGATGATGATCCACGGCGCCCGCCGCGCCGAAAGCGCCTGAAAACGATCTTTACGCACCTCTCCGACGAAGGACTGGCCGAAGGAAAATGCGGCGGAGCCACCAAGTTCGCGCGTCTGCGCTCGGCCGGGCGGCCCCTGCGCGTCTTCCCGCGCACGGGCCGGGGCGTCATGTGGGCCAACTACACGCCCGAGGGCAAGCTCGACGGCCGAACCGAACATGCCGGCGAACCCGTCACCTGCGCGGGCACAAGCAAGTGGCGTCTGAACGCTTGGTTTCTCAGTGACACGCCTCCTTCGACACCGCGCGCCAGTTCCGCCAGGCGCAAAGCGCTCTCGCAGAGAGCGTGGTCGCCACGGAGCGCTCGAGCGCGGGAACGCGCGCAAAAAGGACGCACGCATTAAGACATGTTTTGGCTGCTGCTCGCGCTAATCTTCGCGTGCGCTGTGTGCTCCTGGCTCTCGCCCGACAGCGGTCTGGCTCGGTCGGCCGCGCGGGCCTTCGAAAGCTCCGTCCTGCATCTCAGCCGATTTAGCGATGATGAAGAGGAAGAGGAGACGCTGCGCGCCGCGCGAAACACTGCGCGCCATCGGAACGCCTCCAAACCACTTGTCGTGCCCGCGTTAAGCCACGCGCCCCCGCCTGCGCCTACGAAGCGGCGACGCATCACGCCCTTTGTCGCCAAGAAAGCGGCGGCGTTCCATAAGTGGCGCTGCGCGGCATGCGGGGAACTGCTGACAGAGGATTTCGAAATCGATCACCACATCCCGCTGTCTCGTTTTGGGAGCGACGATATAGCGAATCTCAGACCTTTGCACAAGAAATGCCACTTATTCAAGAACAGCCTCGAGCAGCGGCGGTCGTGAGGCTGCCACTGCAATGTTCAAGCCCTCGTTCAAAGGGCGACCGTGCGGGCATGGCCCCGAGCGAGCCCACGTCCTGCTACTTTGTCGCGCTGCTCGGCTGCTTGGACGCAGCCACAGTCGCTCGCCTAGAACGCTGGGCGGCCGAATCGTGCGTAGAGCACGCACTGAGTGAACAGAAGGACGGCCGTTTGGCTCTGTACGCCGTCAAGAGCTCATCCAAGACGGCGAGACAATATCAGTCGCTCCTCAGGACTCTCGCATCTCATTGGAAAATGCCATTCGGCAAGCTCGATCGCGGCTGGCTGAAGCTCCTGTCGGCGGGAGAGTACCGCGCGAGGAGCGCCGCGCAACAGGAAGCAGAGCCGCCGGTCGTGCCAGCTCGTGTCGAAACACGCGGTCTGCCATGCCCCGCTGAAGCGGCGGCGCCCGTCTTCTTGTCACGCCTGAGCGACGACTTCGCCGCGCGTTCACAGGAAGCGCTCGCGCGCTTGCGCGCCGCGTGCTGAGCGCGTTCGGTGCGATTTGCGTCGCGTATAACAAACAAAATATGGAATCGGACGGCCTGTGGGCGACCGAGCGCCGCGCGCCGCGTTATGCGCCGTCTTCGCCGCGGAAAGCGATCAATGAAACAACGCCACTGGGCAGCCGCCCCAGCGAACGCAGCATGGGAACAGCGTCGCTGCCGAGCGCAGAGAGCTCTGCTTTTGCGCCAACGTTCGCCTCGCCCCGAGGCTTTCACAGAAACGACCGCCAGGCTCCTTCGCAGCGCACCTTCAATGCTGCACCCGAGAATGTGCAAAAGACGCACGCTCCAGCGGCGGCAAGATCGGCATCGTCGCCATCGGCAGCCCACGTGCGAGAGCCGAGCGCCCATCGGCCGAAAACCGTGGCCAGCTCGCGCCACAGAAACCAGAGCGCGGAGCACGCGCACCGGGAAGAAGGGCGCGCGAACGCAGCGCCGACGCCTAGGCATTCACGGGAGCCCAGCGCCAGCCATCCAAAGGCAGCCCCGGCGCGTCCAACGCACGGGCAGAAGCGAACGGGCAAATCATCGAACATCTTCTGCGGCAACAACGCGCTCTCGCCCAAGCTTCGGGAGAACGGCGGCACTCAGATCGTTGGGAGCCCTTCGCGCTGCTTCAGGAAAGGGTTTGGTGCTGGATGCCACCAAGAAATTCCACCCGAGCGCCTGGAAGAATTCTTGGCAGACTTCTCCAGCGCCTACAGGCGCCTTATTGAGCAGCCCATCTTCTATGGGGATGGTCCGGTGCCAGGAGGGATGTTCGCGCTACATTGTCGCAATGCCGCGCAAGGGGGTTCGGGGTCGGGCCCCTGCAGAGGGCAAAGCGCATCCTGAAAGAGAGGAAGCGCTCTTTAAACAAAACATGAGCAAGTCGTAGAGAGCCATCCTGCCACCCCTCTCTGACAGCGAGATCGAGCGACTGCACGCTTGGTCCGCGAAATTATGCGCGGCCACCGCCGTCTTCCGCGAAAACGGCGGCGCTGTCATCTGGCTCGCGACCAAGGAGCGCGCCCGTAGCCGGGAAGCTTTCATGCGCTCAGTGCGCAGCACGCTCCGGCAACTGGGCATTGCCGCCATGCCCAGAGGGCGGTGGCTCGTCCTCACCGATGAGAGCGCGGTCCGCTCCGAAGCCGCCGAGCACGCCGCTGCATCGCCAGCTACGGGCCCATCAGCGCCCGAGCACGCAGGGCATTGCGCCCGCGAGCCCCCCTGGGTGGAAGAGCCTGACGGCGCGAAGGTGATCGTCCTGTCGAGCGGCCTGCGGCTTGGCCAGCGCGCGTCATGCGCGGCTGCCGGTCCGCTGCGTGTGCACAAAGAAGGGGCCGAGTCGAGCGCCCAAGGCGCGTCGCAGGCAGCTCCGCTGCCGAGCGCGGAGCGCTCTCGGCAGTGACTGCCGACCAGCGTGTTCACAAAGGGGACAGGAAAGTTCATGCGCCGCAGGAAATTGGCACGGCGCAGGAAAATGGATACGAGTCGCCTTGGCAGAGTGGGGAGCGCGGAGGGTAGCACAGGAACCCCATGACTGGCGTCGGTCATTTCCGCATAGAATGTTGCATTTCCGGCGCAGACCTGGCAGATTTTAGGTGAAGGTGTGGCAGTTCTACTTCTGGCGGCCGCCAGGATCAGACGCTTGATGCCGAAATATTCGCAGAAAAACAGCGCGACGGTGCATTTCGCGTGTGATTCTTCGGCGTTCACTGTTCAAACAATTTGGGGCTCGCAGGGCCCCAAACTCTCTGGCAGACGTCGCGGCCTAGCGGCTGTTTGCTCTCATATGTTAGGCGGGCGCGCGGCCGAGCGGCTGTTTGCTCTCATATGTTTCAGGCGAGCGGGCGGCAGTGCCCGAAAATTATTTCGGGCGCTTACAGAATTTCTGCAGCGGCTGACATTTTGGAGGCTCCTAGGGTCTTCCGAAAATACGGCGCGCGACGGTGCGTTGTCGCGTGTTATTCTTTGAGCCGCGTGCACTGTATGTCAAAAGAATTTGAAGAGCTCCATACTCTCTGGCTGGAGTCGCTGCTTGACTTAAGAATTCTGATCTTCGCAACCAGTTCCCGACAAATGCAGCGCGTTGCAGAATTTTTGCGTTCTCCCATGCGACCGTCTGCGTTGAAATATTTCTGGCCGTCGCGCTTAGCAGCTGCCTAAGTCTTCCAAATACGGGACTCGACACTACTTGTGGAAACTAAGCGAGCTGCACGGCGCTTGGCAGAGTTTCCCTGCTGCCTCCAGGATTAAGACGCCACGTGCAAGAAGCTATGTCCACCACGCCCCCCACTCTGCCAGGCAGCCAAGCTGCATGTGCTCGCCCAGGCCCGTTCCTGAGCCTGCTTCAAATTTCCTGTGCATCCAGTTTCCTGTCTCGTGTTTTCATGTGATCCTGCACTTGCTGCCAGATTCTCTCAGCGGTTTCCTCCTTCGACTCGCGCGGCCGATCGGAGCGGGCCGTGTGCTGCGAGCGACTGTCCTTGCGCGAGCCTTCTCGAGCATCGGCGCTATGCTTCGGCCGCGCGTCTGCTGGCGACCTGGAGTGTCGTCGCTCTGCCTTGGGAGGCGGCGACCGGTGAGCATTTACGGACCGCGAGCGCGCGTACTGCTCCGGGTGCATACTCGCGACATGCACTCGCAACCCATTGCCGTGCACCCATTTGCCACAGTGGCGGCACTGGCTCCTCTTGAACACGCGCGGCTTCCTGTTAGGGTTCTTCGGGCAATGGTGCCTACAATGCTCAACAACTCCGCGGGCTGTGAAGCGCTTGCCACAAAATTTGCACTTGGTGTCCTTCGGCGACGGCGCCTTCATTTCCTGTCCGCAGAGTTTAGACCGCCATAATTCGTCAGCGGAGACGAATAAGCCTCACGCCGTCCATGTCGTCGTCCAGGGGCGGCGCACGCGTCATTGGGCCGTCGCCCTGCCGAGGGCCGTTGGCTTCGCAGAGCGCAAGAACCTCGCGCGATGACACCAGATGCAGCCACTTCCCTCGCAGACATAGCTCGACGGCCATTCGCCGCAGCGCGCCACGCAGTGAGCGTGAGTGCGCGGCGGCCGTCTTCGGTCGATCGCGAAGAGCCATCAGAACCACGGCGCCGCGCTCGTCGCGGAAGACAGTCGACGTGGCACAGTTGTTCGACGCCCAGAGCCGCAGGGCGTCGACCTGGTGATCAAGGAGGTGAGACGAGAAGTGCGCTCGAAAGCCCTTGGAGGTGCCCAGCGCCATGAGCTCTGCTAGTGTGCCCGAGACGCGTTGTTGATGCGTGTCGACACACTGTCGACGAGTGAGTACGTCGCAGCGCCTGCTGTTATGTTCCCCGGCCGAGGAATCGCGCTCTCAACGCGACGAACATGTTCAATTGCGCGCCGCGCAGTAGAGCACCCCGAATACGAGACTGATCTGCTTCTGCTGTGTTCCTGCGGCCGGCGCACGCTGCGGCTGCTCCCCCCCGTTGTGGGCCGCCTGTTCCGTCGGCGTCGCGAACCTGCGGCAACCAGCTGAGGTGGTGCACAACCTGAAGCTTGGCATCGGGACAGACAACCTCGCGGTGCCCCTGCCTGGGGTCGAGGAAGGAGCGCGCAGAGAGGCGCTGGGCGTAGCGAGCCAGGCCGGCGCGCTTCAGGTACGTAGCGCGTAAGGAAGTCTGGGCCCGTTGTCTGGAACACGTAACGCATCTTCCAGCGGGCATACACCGGGATGGCCTCGACGCGAGCCAGATTCGCCGCGAACTCGTCGAAGATCCCCGGGGGCCCGGTCTCTGTGTAGATGAAGACGTTGGCAATTACGTTGCCCCGCGAGCACCGGTCGAAGGTGCAAGGCGAAAGCGCGATGTCGTCGAGGTGACAGCGCGGGAGCACGTCGAGATCGCACACCACCCCGCCGTGCGCATCGGCGATCGCATATTTCGCGACGTCGACGCGTTGAATTGGGTACCGCAGCCCGCGGTAGGCATCGAAGAGAGCAGGGTAGCGCTCGCGAATGAGGCCGTCCACCGCTTCTTCGTCCCACAGGCGGTAAACCCACCCGTCCATCGCCGCGAACGCATCGCGTGAGGCGACGAACATGGCATAGTCCTCCAGAATCCGGCCATCCGGGTGAAAGCGGAAGAACACCTGGTGAACGCGACGCACCGGCGCCATCCTTTTCCCGGAATCCGGCGCTCGGCCGTTCAACTATCGGCTACGCGGGCAAACTCGGCGCGGTGCTTGCCTCGCCGTATCCCGCTGCCCTCTGAGGTGGGCGAGGGCGTCCTTCTTCTGTCGGAAGAGCCGCCCGCCGCGCGGGCACTCGTGCTTTGGCGGCGGCTCGGAGTGCTCGTAGGCGATGTGGTGCGCGAGGCTCTGCGGCCGCGCGAACACCCTTGAGCAGTACACGCGCGCCGCTGCAACGCGCCGTCTACTAGGCGCGCACGCTGGGCGCGGGGCGGCGACGCTCTCGCTGGAGCGCGCGGACAGCGGGCGTCTTTCGCACGCGTCGTCGCCGGAGTCGCTGCGCGCGGCCTCGGAAGCCGGTCGGCTGAGACTGACACTGCCGCCCTCGCTCGGCGCGTCGCTCACGTCGCTCGCGTCGCTCGCGTCACCATCGCCGCTCGTAACTGCGCGTTCGGCGCCGCGCCGAAAGACGCAGCCGTTCGGCGCGCCGGGCTTGGCCGCCAGCAACGCGGGGAACTCTGCACAAAGCAGCCGGACCACCGCGTCGTGCGCGGCCGATCGCTCCGCCCGGCTGGCGAACTGGCGCTGCAAGCCGCCCGCGTCGCTGCGCGCGCGAGCCTGGGCGCAGGCCCAGCTCAGGCGCAGGATGCCGCCGTCCGCGTAGTAGCGCAGCGATCTTTCCACATCCTCTGCAGCTCCACAGTGCGCGTCACTGTGCGGCAGAGGCACAGGCTGCGCTCCCTGGATGACGCCGTAGCAGTAGCCGTTCACCAGGCCTGGAGCGCGGGACGTCGCGGCCCGCAGGTTCCATTCGTTCGCGGACGTATTCAAACCCCAGAGCCTCACACCGGCGTGCTCGGCCATCAGGAAGGCGTGGGTGAACAGCTCGTTGAGCGTCGTCCCAGCACCAGCGAGCGCGAAGTTCCGGATGTCGTCGTCCAGGAACAGATTCCAAGAGCCTTCGGGCCGACCAGCTAAGCAGGCGCGTCGTTGCGCCGGAAGCCCGGCGTCTTGGCGCGGCCCCACGAGCACGTCGAGGGGCAAATCGCCGTAGCGAGCCACGTCCTCACCGTCACGCAGGCACAGCGTGACCGCCGACGGGGGGGCGCTGCCGTCGGCGAAGAGCGCGGGCAGCGCGTCGCGCACCAGGCCCTGCGCCCGACGCGTGGAACAAATAAACACTCGGTAGGCGGGTGGGGCGCCGAGGGGGATCTGCGACGGGGCGCGGAAGCCTAGCGAGCGCAGGACCAGCGAGACGCGACCGGCCGCCGGGAGGGTGAAGAAAACGACGCTCACTCTGTGGCCGTCAGTCGCGTGGACTCGCTGGCCGTTGAACTTGTGCCAGCGGTGGCGGATGTCGTGCCGCGACCCCCGCATGCCGCTGAACAACTCCTCGCCGTCGCCCTCCACCCAGAGCTGGCCTCCCTCGTAGCTCCCCATCCCAAGGATCCAACTCTCGCCCACGTTGGCGCGGTCCACGCGCGGCAAGGCCGCGAAGTCAACGTTCAAGCAGATG
The DNA here is from genome assembly GCA_963575745.1 of Prorocentrum cordatum. Classification (NCBI taxonomy): domain Eukaryota; class Dinophyceae; order Prorocentrales; family Prorocentraceae; genus Prorocentrum; species Prorocentrum cordatum. The sequence goes on from CAUYUJ010015063.1 coordinate 124,650, forward strand.
GACGTAAAGCAGTCCGGCGCATCGCCGGCGATGCTGTCGCCCCGCAGCAGGGCCAGAAGCCGCGTCGCCAGCTCCCCGCGGAAGGAGCACGTAGCCCGGCTGACTCCGAAGCCGCCCCGGCGCAGCGGCACGGCACCGACCGTAATCGAGCGCACCGGCTCGTCGCAGACGTTGCCCCGGCGCTGCGTCGGGACCTGCGCACCATGCAGGAATTCCAAGAGCGCCTGCATTTCTTCTCGACGCCCGTGCTCAGCAACGGCTGCCGAGGCCGGGGGGGTGGCGCGAATCCGCGCCGACTTCTCCGCATACGCAGGCAGCGCTCAGCGAATAACATTGCTCTCGGAAATGGAGGATTGCCGAGAGAACGACCTGAAAGAATTTCCAGGGGCCGACGTCGTGAGACTTCACAGTGACAGATGGTCGGAGCAGCACGAACGTGTCATGCAGCGTTTAGTGAGCGCTGCCTCGGCACTCGCTTCACGTTGCAACGGTCTTGGTTTGCCGGCGATAAAGCGCAGATTTGAGTCGGAGGATCCGCGCGTGATTGTAGGCAGCCAGCACGCCTACCTTCTCTACGGCAGAGAGCCTGTATTCGTGCAGGACGGCGTGCTCAATATGGATATCCGAGGAATCGTTTATCGTCCGAGGATACAACGCTGCCGCCGCCGTGTAACCGTCGAGCTGCCATGAACGGTTCGCGGCGCGAGAAGCAGCGCCGAGTTGCTACATCTGCTACGTTGCTTGCCCCTTCTACATACCGCGCAGGGCGTCGAGCGAAGCTGCGAAGACCAGATCGCCGTCGGCTACCTTTTGATCCAGACACCGCGGCTGGTCCTTGGACAAAGGGCCAGATGAACTTTCAACATGTCTGAACGCGGCCAAGGTGCTCTGCGTTGCACCCGCGCGACGCACGGCCACGGAGAGCTGGCGCAACGCTGCGCGGTCCAGCACGTCAGGCGGCAAACCCGGGTGCAGAGATTGCAGATGGAGCAGACGCTCCTTCGTGTAGCGGCGCCGCTCCTTCTCCGCCCGCCTACGCCTCTGCTCCGCCGTTCTTGCGGCCATGCGGAAAAGCCCAGCTGGCCTGCGGCCCTCCTTTACATGTAAGTCGCGGACATCTCGGCGGTTCTCTGCCGCGGACCGCATGAGCAGTTGCCGCTGTTCCTGCAAACCGCCTCGCCGGACGGGGGGTCGGCGACGCGCCGTGCTTTAGGCCTCATCACCACGAGGCGACATGCGCTCGGAGTTGATCTCGGAAGAATCTTCGAGATACCCCGGAAGCTCACAATTCCGCCTCTGTGATCGCACCGCTCTCCTCAAAGCAGCTTCCCAGGAGACGTCCCACGCCGCGCCAGCCGCGCGGAGCTCCAACACGGCTTCTTCGTTCCCCTCGTCGATGGCTAGGTCCATGGGGGACCGCCCGCGTTGATCAAAGCTGCCCACGTCGGCCTTGCCAACGCAAAGGGCTCGAACTAAATTTGCGCACCCGCACAGCGCCGCCACATGGAGGCACGTAGTCTGCGTGCCATGGTAGTTGCAACCAATGTTTGGGTCTCTAAGGGCGTCGATTAGGAGCTGCGCGCCATGGTAGTTGCAACCAATGTGTGGGTCTGCAAGGGCGTCGATTAGGAGCTGCACCATGGCTGGACTGCCGTGATAAGTCGCGGCATACAGCGGCGACTCTTGGTCGGCAGGGCGAGTCGGCGGCCCGTTGGGGTTTGCCGGTAGGCGGAGCGCCCGCTCCAGGTCGCCGATGTTATTTGTCCAGATCGAATACACGACGGACTCGCTCGTCTCCTCGTTCTCTTTGTAGGGCACCACGACGAGACTGAGGTGAAGCGGCGGCTCCAAGCTCGCCAGGATGACGTCGTCGCCCAGCGCGCGCGCCCCGAGCAGGAGGCGCTGCTGGGAGCGAGGCATGCCGCACTTGGCCTGGATTTGTCGCTTCAGGCCACAGACCGTCTCGGTCGCGCGCAAATCTGCGAAAGTGTACGTGCAGCCGCAAACCGCGCCCGTAACTGTCACAGTCACCGCGGCCTCGCGGAAGCGCCCGGGGGGCATGCCGCGCCGCTCAGGAGGGCGCAAATCCGTCCACGTTCGGGCGGAACGCCTTACGGCGCGCCGCGAGCGTCGACTGCCGCACTGTCCACGCAGAGCGGCTGGTCGTTTGATAAGGTGCCAGACGAACTTTCTACTTGACTGAACGCGACCAAGGTGCTCTGCTTTGCGCCCGCGCGACGCACGGCCACGGAGAGCTGGCGCAGTTCCGCCAGCGAGCCATCCGGCAGCTCCGGAAGCAGGGCGCGGAGCTCGGCTACACGCTTTTTCGTGAACCGTCGCCGCTCGGTCTCCGCCCGCCTTTTCCTTTGCTCTGCTGTTCTTACGGCCCCTCCGGGCATGCGGAAACGCTCGGATGGCCTACGGCCCACTTCTTTACGTGTGGGTCGCGGACGGCTGCGACGGTTCTCTGCCGCGAACCCGGTGCCCTCGAGACGCGGGTGGTTCACTTCTACTTGAGCGATGCGCACCGCACCAGAACCGAGCTGCTGCCGCTGCAATGCCCGGAGGACCCCTCCCTCAGACCCTGGAGAGGATGTTCCGCAAAAACTTCACCGCGGCCGAGCAGCTTTTGGCGGCACAGCCCTTGTGCGCGCAAGACAAATTCGACTTGCTCCTGCGCCTCCGCCAACTGCCGACATGTGTGGCGCGAGACGTCGTGAGTTATGCCTTGTAGGCACCCGAAGAGCGGGCGCAAAACCGAGCCGCAACAGCTTTCGGATTGAGAAATCCCCAGCTGCGCTCTCACGCTCCTCTCGAGGTAGCCGCCCGCGCGGCCAGACACCAGGATGCTCTGCGCGATCGTTAATGAAATGGTGCCCAGCGAACGAGCGCCGAGAGGACGGCCGCCCAAGGGCCACGTCTGGAAAGACGGAAATTTCGTCCACGCGGAGAGCCTGCGCGTCTTTGCGAGGGAAGACCACGAGGCTGCGCTAAAGGACATCTGGCGCCAAGGACGTAAGGACAAGTACGCCGCGAACGTAAACGGCCGCCGCGATCAAAACATAGCCAAACTTGCAGAAAAGCGTCGCATGAGGGGTGCCAAGCCACGCAGGAAGCAGCTACCCAACACCGTGCTGCGTCCAGATGTCCGACATATAGAAGGATCGTCAGATAAATTCACTGACAGCCAATGACAATCACCAACCCTCATTTGGCAGGCGCGTCGACCCAGTCGCGTTGCGCCATTTGTGAACACCCCATTTTGCTCGAAGGGCGCTGCCTGGACTGCGGTGCCGCGGCGCAGCCAGCAACGGAGGCGGCAGACTTGGCCGGGCAGCGAGCCGCGCCGTCGGCAATCGCGTCGACGCCCAGCAGCATCGCAGAAATGCAGGCTATGCCCGCGGAGGCCAGCCTTGCGGGCGCCTTTCCACGTAACGCAGAGGTGCAGCCCCATGCCAGCACAATTGCAAGGAACGACCAGGCCGGGGCAACCATCGTTGGGCGGGAGACTCGCTTCCTTGATGTCGCAGCGGCGGGAGTTGTGCTCCGGGCCGCAGATGGGACGATATTGGTCGGTTGGGATCCGATCAAGCAGAAGTGGTCGCTGCCTGGTGGAAAGCGCGAACATGGGGAGTCAGTTCGCGCCTGCGCAACGCGGGAACTCTATGAGGAGACGCAACTGCGTGCTCATGATCTCCAGATCGACTGGTCCAACCCCGAGTACATCCTTCCGGCCAAGTACGTCTACTTTCAGGGGCACCTTGGCAGCAACCAGCCGTCGGCAACAACGACATTCGCAGAATATAGGCATATGCATCTACAAGAGCCTCCCTCAAACTGCGCATTCTGCCTTGAGAAGGCAGTCAGCGGCCTCCGAGCCAAGCACAGGCCACGCCCGGCGGGTCTGCTAGAGGGCCTCGAGGAGCCGCGCGGGCGGGTTCGAGACCCTGCCGAGGCGCCGTTGCAGCGCAGCGCGCGCGCGACTACCGAACAGGACGGCGCCGCGGACGTCACCGTAAAGCAACCGCCAGCCAAAAGACGAAAAGCGGGCACTGGCTCGAGCACAGAGGCCGGGGCGGATCCCGCACCCCGGGAACCGCCCGCCACCGAAGGAACATACCATGTTCGGGTGCCAGCGGCAACTTCCAACACGGGAGCTGCGCCCAGCGAAGCAGCGAGAGAGGGCGCGGGAGCAATCGTCGAACAGTGGTCCGGGCGCAAGAGAATCAGGAGCGGCGCCTCCCGCGCGGCGCCCGCTGCAGAGAGCGGTGGCGGGCCGACCGCCACGAGCAACCGTGGCGACGCAGAGGCGCCCCTGGCCGCACTCAAGGACATGAATTTCTACGACACGCTGGGCGTGCAGCCCAGCGCCACCAACGCTGAGATCCGACGCGCTTTCAGAGGAATCGCCCTCAAGCACCATCCAGACAAGGGTGGCGATCCGCAGATCTACCTCTATCTCAGCAAGGTGCGCGACATCTTACTCAACAAGGCCAAGAGGGAACAGTGCGACTTCCATGGTCGCACGCCTTTCGCCGACGCATTCTCGGCAACTCCGCCCGGTGGGGCTGCGGAGCGAGGCGTCGACGCGCTGCCGGGGCAGCGGGTCATGTTTGCGCCAGTGAGTTACATGCTCGAGAAAATGGCCGGCGACGAAGCATGGGCGACGCAGCGGTGGGGCCACGACGGCAGTGGGTACCGTTTCGACGTCCTCGCAGCGGTTATGCTGAAGCGCGTGGAGGCGTCAGGGCCGCCTGCGCGCGCCGACGTTCGGGCGACGCGGGATGTCTCCCGGCTCGGGCGTGGCGCAATAGCCCTGGGTATCCAGGAGAGCCGTCTCGTCAGCGGGCGCCCATCCGAAGGCGGAGGGCCCGCGTCCCTTCAGCAAGAAATCGACGCGAAGGTTCCGCGCACCTTGGCTGGCATGTCCGCGGCGCAGATGAAGAGCACGTTCCGGGCTGTCGTACTGTTCGGCTGCGTAGAATTCGACCTTGTCTCATCCTGGATGTTCTGCGCCAAGGAACTCGCGGCGACATTGGGCGTGGTTACCCCCCTGCTACAGCGCGTCGCGGTCGATGGCCTGACCCCTGAGGGGCAGCCGCTGCACGCGGCTGTGCGCAAGCGCCTCGCCGAAGCCGCTTGCGTAACAGAGAAAGCCCTGAAGGGAGCGCTGCAACGTCTGATCGGCGGCGGCCACTGGCCGACGAAGATGCATCTCCAGGAGAAGGGAGGGCGCTTCACAGACGACCTCGCCCAGCTCGACGATGAGTTGGAGGAGGTATGCGCTCGAAACTTCCAGAATGCCACGTCGCAACAGCGGGCCGCGCTGGCGGACAAGCCCCGGCCCGACAGAAGCTCCTTGGCGCACGCGCTAATGGAGCTGGAGAGGGTGAAGGTGGACCAGATGGAGCGGGTCTCGGAGCGCCACGGTGCCCGATTGGTCGGCCTTCTCGGGGACGCGACCATCCATCCGTCGGGCTCGCTGGAAGCGCTCCGGCGGGCGCAGCGGGACCTGGCCGACGCTGGGATCACCGCCTCGCTGAAGCCGCTGGCGGGCGATAACCCGGAAGACCTCGTGAAGTTTTTGCACAGCAAGGGCGTCGAGGTCGGCAGGCCGGCGCCCCCCCGTGCCATGCCCGTGCATGGCCTGCAGTGGGCCGAGGCGTGGCTCAAGGCGAACTCGCATGCCTACAGTGGCAACCCTGGTGACGCGCCGCACGGGTCGTACGCCACTATCGCGGCCGGGCGGTGGGACGTACGCAAGTTGCACGATGAGGCATGGGCGACGCTCAACGAAAGCACCAACGTGTGGGAGGTCTCGAGGAACGCCCTCGGACTCGCGGGCGAGAAGACCACAAAGTATCTGCGAGAGGAGCTGCAGGGTTTCGAGTTCGAGGCCGCTCTGGGCGACGATGGCAAATTCAAGCCGCGGCCCCGCCCTAAGCCGTACCCAAGCAACGTGCTCGAGGACGATCAATTTCTCAAGCATGTCGCGTCGCAGATCAAGGAGAAGACGTGGCCGCCGATGCAGACGCATCCGAAGGAGAGTGTAGCGACGGCATTCGCGAATGGCCTGTCGGTCGACTGGGAACAGAGCGACCCATTCAACGCGTACGTCGCAACGCGCAAGGAGTGGAACCTGCTCCGGCACTCCAAGGCTCGCATTGAGCAGTTCCCGGACTACATGACGAAGAAAAGGGGTTGCAGCGCCGAAGCGGCGCGCGCGATCGCCCAGAAATGGGTCGCCTTCACGGACGTCCTCATCGGCGAAAAGACCGCGGCGATGGAACAGCGGCGGGACGTCGTTTTCGAGCAATTCCGGGCAGGGCTGGAAGATCTCCTTGATGATTACCCTTGCGTGAAGCACATTTTCTGGGAACCCTTCCTGAACGTCCGCGATATGTTCTGTGCCCTGCAGATCCGAGCAGACGCCTTCAGCGGGAAGCATCAGAAAGCGAAGCGGATCACCGGGTTCTGTGAGTTCGGCTGTGCCTCGGCGAATAAGGGCGGGCGCCGAGACATGGGCGAGCAGACCTTCGGCACGCACGTACCGCCCGAGCAGATGGGCTTCGTCTTCAAGATCACCTCCGCCGAAATGTGCGCTAAAAGCCAACGCGGTCCCTGGGAGGCGGCCGCCAACGCAGAAGGCTCGCGCTTGGGCTACTCGGACGAATGGACAAGGTCCACGCGCATGAACAACGCCACTTTCAAGGCCTTCCATGCCGGCAACAGCATTGACTTCGATCGGAAACATAAGGGCAAGCGCCAGATCGACGTCCCACCCCCAGTGATCTACCTTGCCAACGAGGGGTTCCGATTCCAGGACCCAGTGGTAGACGGCGAAGACAGGCGCTTGCAGATACTTACGTGCAAACGCCGCATCGTGCCCGCGGACCAGTACGACCCGGAGGACCCGTCGCACATCCTGAAGGATCCGAGGATCAAAGCGGAGTCCAAGCAGTGGATGCACGAGTACGTATGGGCACTGCTCTGCGTCGCGCGCGGCTGCGACATCGCTCAGGACGACTTGCCCTTCCCAGCGCCAACGTACTCGAAGGAGTCCATAGCGGAACTGATCGAGGCGGCGGGGCCTGCAACGACGGTGAACAACCAGGGCGTGGCCGAGGATTTCTTGAACAGCTGCTTAGTGCGCTGCCCGCCCTCCGGTGAGCCCACGGCGCGGAGAGAAGTGCTGAGAGCGCTCTGCGCCTTCGCCGCGAAGCCGCCCTACTTCTCCCGCTCCACGAAAGACGCGTTGCAGCGAGCGCTGGAATTCCTAGTCGAAAACGGAGGCGACGTGACTGTTCAGTTCCCCACGAGGCGAACCGTTTACCCTTATCTGGCCAGGACTGGAGACGAGAAGGCTTCTAAGAAGTCGCGCATGCTCCGGTTGCGGCCGGGCTGGGATTGCAACGAAGCGGTGGCCTGTGGCATGACTTCGGCGCCTCTGGAGTGAATTCGTCGCGCAATCGCCATTGTCGGTTCCGTCGATTTCGCACGGCGAGGAAGACAGAAATTGGCGAGCCCGCGGCAGCGGCATTCGCCTCCGGGCGGACCCGGATCGTGCCCCAACGAAGCTACGAGAGGAGACCAGTGCCCTCCAGCGATGTTCCCGCCGCAACAAGGGAAGCGCGCGAGTGAATGCACGGGCTGATTCTCGGCAATCAGGCTGTCTCTCGGCCTCTCCGTGCATTTGCACTGGTTGCAGATGCGCCTGCGCTGGTTGGCCTGGGCTTACAAAGCCGTTCTTTGCAGCACTGGCGCCTGCACTGGTGCCTGCACTGGTTGGTCTGGGCTTAGAAGCCGTCCTCAGGGTCTCTTCGTGCATTTGCTCTGGTTGCACTGGTTGCACTGGTAAGATTTGTTGCTCTCCGGAGGGGGGCAGACATTTTCTTTACAGCACTGGTGCATGCACTTGTGCCTGCACTGGTTGGGCTGGGCTTAGAAGCCGTCCTCAGGGCCTCTTCGTGCATTTGCACTGGTTGCACTAGTTGCACTGGTAGGATTTGTTGCCCTCCGGAGGGGGGGCAGACACTTTTTCAAATTTCCGGGGCCGCGCGTACGAAGCTATTGCTCTCATCTCCAGCCGCCGGGTGGCGTCATTGTTCTGTATATATATATATGTAATGTTTCCAAAAAAAAATAAAAATCGTCTTTCAACAAAGTAGAGTGCAGCCTTGAGCATGAGGAATTGGAACTCGCCCCCCCCCCCCCACCGCGGAAGAAAATCCCACCAGCGCAACCAGTGCAACCAGTGCAAACGCATGGAGAGGCCCTGAGGATAGTTTTTAAAGCCCGGACCAACCAGTGCAAGCACCAGTGCAAACACCAGTGCAAGCAAAACGCTGCCTTTCATTCCCAACAGAAGACCAGCAATCCTACCAGTGCAACCAGTGCAACCAGTGCAATGCACGAAGAGGCCGTGAGGACGCCGTTTAAAGCCCGGCCAACCAGCGCGAGCACCAGCGCAAGCGCCCGTGCCTGGATCCCAGCAGCAGACAAGCCCCAAACAAGGAACCCAAGGATGAGCAGCACCGCATAGCGAATGTGCAGCAGCTCTACTGAACGCGAGCCCTGCCCTAGAGCAAGTCCCACCGTGGGACCGCATCACGCGGAAGACCCTCCACCACGGCGCTCGCGACCCCTTCCAAGGTCGCGGCTTCGCGTCAAACAAGAAAAGCCAGCACCATAACCGCGTTCTCACCGGGAAGCCCAACGCGTCGAAGACACATCAACACGTCGATCTTGTGCTGCGGCTCCACCTGCACACGCTTGAGTTGTTTCTGCACACGCTTGCAGTCCTGCGCGAAAGCCCGCTCCGCATGGTCGAGCCGCTTTTTGGCGTCTGGTGCCGCCACGTCCGCCAGCCTGTTGGCGGCGAAGAGGAAGGACTTCCCCGTGGACTCCAGTTGGCGCGTGTAGCCCACACCTGCCAAGGGCATGATCTTCCGCCGCTTTATGCCCCTTCCAAACTGGTACGTTGGACAGTCGTAATACTTCTCTGCATCCTTCTTGAAAAGTGTCTCTTCAGGATTTTCGAACCACCAGCCATTGATAATGCCTCTGAAGCCCCCTATGTTCCTTGGCGATCCGATGGAGACATAGCTCAAGCTCCAACCTCACTGAATCCAGATCACCGCATAGCGCATCGACTGCCTGGCGGAACGGATGGCTGTCAGGAAAGGAAATGAGGGCGTAGGTCTGCGCGCGGTGCCGCACGCACTCCCAGTGTGCAAAATGGAGATGAGCTTTTGCGAGGAAAGCAAGATCTCTTCTGATTGTTGATGATGCCCCCATTTCCCAAACGCGCGGAAAGTATCTTCCTATAACAATCCACGCGCCCGGTTGTCAATGATTCCGAGCCGACGGCTTTGAAAGCGGGCGCGAAACGCCCAGGCGGCAAACGGACGCGCAAGGCGCTCCGCACCGCGCGAAGCGCTACTCGTCACTCCCCGAACTGTCCAACGCATCGAAGCGTCAACTCCCCAAGCGTGCTTTGAAGCGGCTTCGGCGGGTGTTTCCGCTCCAGTCGCGCGCGCACCTTTCGGCGCTGGCGAACCCCAGAAGTTTCGCCCCAGTACCGACGGCGATCGCACGCCCGACGGCGGGCACGGACGCCATCCATGTACGTCGCTTCGTCAAGCGGTTTGCCAGTCGTGTAACTGAGCCAGCAGGCGCTCCGGGCGTCCCAGAAGTAACCCACTGGGCGTCGACCGCGGGGAGGTGTCATACCCAAAAGCGTGGCAACTCTCCAAGCCAGACCCCTTTTGTTAACGGACGCATCCGCGCGGAGCGCGCATCTGCCGCGCTTTAGCCAGGAAGCCAAAAAAGACCGAGCGTTCAAGAAGGCGCTCCGCGCTGCGCGAAGCGCTCACGCGGCCGAGCGCTCCGGAACATAACGAGCCAATTCCCGACGAAGACCCGCGCGCTCACTCGCCCCGTGACCAAAACGAGCCCGTAGGAAAGTATTGTTGCGAGCAATTCCCCAGCGCTGTCAGAGCGCCGCGAGGGCTAGACTGAACCGCGCGGGCTGATTGCCGGTCGACGACACCAAGCGCGGAGAGTGCGCCCGCGGCCGAGATGGCAACGCTCCGCCAGCGCGTCAGGAACTTCCTGAGCGGAGCCGATCGCATCATTGCCCTCGTCGGTCCGAGCGGAACGGGGAAGCGCTTCGCAGCGCAGCAGGCGGCGCGAGACGCAGGGCTCGCGCGCGCTGAACACGACCGCGCGCAAGGAGTCATCAACTACAGCCGGTGGGGCGCACCCACTCTGGCCGGCGGCGGCGGCCTCGCGCGTACATTGAACATCCTCTGCAACGCGGACTGTGAGACCGACTTCTCCTTCGTTGCCCGCTTGCAGCCGGGATGCAAAGACGTCTGCATCGCCAACGACGGCCAGGCGCTGGCGAAAGCGAAAATCACCATCGAGCGAGTAAAACCTCTGACGCCCGAAGCCATGGCAAAGATGCTGTTCCTCGAAGTTGATTGGGATGCGGTCGCGGCGAAGCGCCTGCCCCGCCTCGCCCAGGGGGACTGGCGCCAAGTGCACGCGAGCGCGCGCGTCGATATCAACGCTGCGACCGAAGAGCACTTTGCGCAGGCCTTGGAGCGCATGGCGAAAGACAGCGCCCTGGAAGCGCATCCGAGTTTGCGCGTGCGTTAGCTGTTCAGTGGAACCCCCCGCGCTCTCGACGACTACGCACGCCCAGACGGTTTGAATTGGGGCGAAAGGAATCTCGGTGGCGTGTGTGAGACGCTCGAAAGTATGGCCACGATGCAGGAGGCAGCAGCCACATGCGACGTCCTGCAGAGCGGGGGCCAGTGGGACTCATGCTTGGACCACTTTCGCGCGGAGCGCGGCGTGTCTCGGACAAAGCAAGAAGCTAAAATACGAATTCGCCAATCCCTTCTCAACACCCGAAACAAAAACCACCAAAGATCTCCGCGAGAGCGTTGAACAAATGGCACCGTGGAGCAAACGCATGAAGTGCCGACTAGGAGATGAGCCAGCGGCAAGGGAGGTTATAAAGACAACAACAAAGACAAAAGCCACAGCAAGAGCGCAAGCGACGAGCCATGAGTAGGCCAACTCGAGGACGCGCGCCCCGACGGCCTTGGGCAGAGCCTGACGAAGTCGAGGCTGTGCTCTTGCAGGCACGCCATAGCCTTCGTATAATCGGTCTCGAGGCGCTTCTCGCGCGCATCAACGGCGCGCGTGTTCGACAAGACTGGCAGACTGCGAATGCTTTGCAAAAAGGAGTCCGCCGCCCCATGCAAGTCGATCAACAGGAGGATCTCCAGAAGCCCAATCTCGTTGCCGCGGCTCTGCGTCCTCGGGCCAGCGCTCAATTTCTCTGGGGAGAGGCTCACCCCCCAAAAAAACAATCGACCGGAGTTCTGATGCCGGCCGAGGCGAAAACGCCTTCGCCATGCGCGCTCGCCAAGGCGCAGGCAGCGCCATCTGCCTGCAGGCGAGCATCCGCCAGGGCCTGCGCGGCAAGGAGACGCATCAGCGTTGTGCGGAGTTTTGAGCGGCGTAGCCGTTCTTCGGCCATCCGCAGGCATGCTTCGCGCAGCTGGACATATCGCCGGCACGCGTCCCTTGCCTAGAGGAACGGTGCAATTGACGGCGAGTCCATGTACGGTAAGCCAGAACACTGAGGCCAGTGGGCTGCCGAAACGCGGCGGGGAGCAATCAACCGCACGGCAGTCGCAACGCGTCCAGCGGAGCGGGTCGCGCATTTGAGCCGCAAGCTGCAAAGGTTCGCGATCTTGTGTGTAAATGCAACCCGATATAAATGTGCACGGTCGATATACATAACGCAGCAGGGGAACACGTGGTGACCTTGACAGAACAGGGCTTCGCTGCGTGGCGCAGAGCTATGAAGGGGCCCGTGGGCTTTGCGCTGTCTTTGCAAAACAACGAAGTTCTTGTCACGTCTCGGGCTGAAATGAAACGGCTACCATAGGGTCACCACGCCGGGAAGCTGGCAAGGAAAGCCGCGATCCCTGTCGAATGCGAATCGGAACTTCGCGGGTGCGATTAATGGAAAGCTGTGTGAACGCAGGCGCGCTCGCGCAGAACATTCGCTCTCAGGGACGAGCGGCCCCTTAGCTCGGATACGCTTTGCCGCAAATTGTTGTTTGAATTAAGACGCTTCCTGAAGAAATGATTGCTTTAAACAGAAAATCACCCCAAGCTTTGTAGATGCGCTATGGAGCGCTTAATCGAAACGCGCTCCCTCGGCGGCCAAGCGCGCCGAGCGCTGGGACGTAACGCTTTGGATATGTTCCGAGCGTCTCCCGCCCGTATAAATCAAGAGCGCAGCCGCCGCTGCGCCCCAAAAGAGTAGTCGCTAGGCGCACTCGCGCAGAAAATTCTTTTCTGGGACGAGCGACCCCTTAGCTCGGATACTTTTTGCCAGGGGCTGTTCAACAAAATGTTCAGAAACGCAATCCTAAGAAGGAGAATCGCCCGAAGCTTGGTAGATGCGCTATGGAGCGCTTAATCGACACGCGCTCCCTTGGCGGCCAAGCGCGCCGAGCGCTGGGATGCAACGCTGAAAAAGTTCCGAACGTCTTCCGCCCGAGTACATCAGCCGCCGCTGCGCCCCAAAAGATTAGTCGCTAGGCGCGCTCGTCCAGAAAATTCCCTCGTGGGGCGAGCGATCCCTTAGTTCGGACACCGCCGGGGATTTTTTTTTGAACCAAGACACTTTCGGAAGAAAAGATTTCCCCGAAGCCTTGTAGATGCGCTATGGATAATTTCATCGAAGCGCGCTCTTTTGGCAGCCAAGCGCGACGAGCGCTGGGGCGTAACGCTTTGAAGCGGTTCCGCACGTATGCCCTAGCGCTGCCATCGTTTCGCCCCGGGGAAACGCGTGTAACGCAAGCAGCCGGAACCTTGCGCAACGGCGGAAGAGACGGCGAGGGCCTGGCTAAATAAGCGGGATGCGATACGAGGGCAAGACGAGGGCGTCGAATGGTCCGACAGGTTGGTTTGTTTATTTCGCGGGGCTGCCGTCGGCGAGCTCGCTACAAGCCTGAAGCCTGGGCGTTCCTACACGTTGCGTCGTTGCCCCGCTCTTAAAATTTCTTCGGTTTCCCCGGAGAGCGTCTGGACCGGGAGAACGCTGCAGACGCCGCATCGTCTTCCTCGCCAATTCGATTTTCCCCAAAAATGTGGTTCTCGCCGATGGCCCAGACGGTCCTTTTGCGGCACGCGTTGGGAACACCTAGTCCGGAAGGCAGGCGATGTGTCCGATGTGTAGAAAATATATTGCCTGCGTCAAGCGCTTTTGCGCGAAAGCGAAAGAGTCAAGCCCGAAATTTGGAAAGGGCGCGTCGCGCTGCTGATCGGCCCAGTGGACGCGGCTCCGACAAAGCGCCCGGCGCGCCCCAGGCCAAAATTTGTTTGCATTTTGCAAATGAGTCTTGACGGGTGCTCCCGCGCGCAATACCGGCAGTGGTGCGCGACTCGGCGGGTGGGGGGCGGCGGGCTCTACTTGGTCGCGGCGCCCCGGCTAGAAATCGTCAAGTATGGGCAAACGCAAAATTTCTGCGCGGGCCTGCGGCCGCTGGATTTGTCCAACTCGGACGAGACCTCACGAGCCGTGCGGGTGGGGCCGCGACGCGTACAAGGCGGCGCTCAGGACGCGCGAGCAGGCCTTCTTGAAATTCGTTTGCCAAGCGCTACAGCTTCCCACGATGCCGAACAAGGAGCGTTTCCCCCTCGCCCTGCAGGCCCAGCTTGAGAACTTCTTCGCCATTGTGGCCAAGTACGTGTTGCCGGAGATTCTGAGACAGATCGGGTACGAGGCGGAGCCCGAATTGATCACCTTCGATTTCGAAGGTTCGGGAAAGTCCCGGGCTCCCGTTCGGAGCTGCAAGAAGCTTACGCCCGCCATGTCCCTACACATCGCAAGCGTCGTCGACGCGTTCCTCGAAAAACCTCGGCTGTGGACGCCGGACACGGTGGCAAACGCGCCTTGCCTGCACGCGGCGCTCCTCCGCAGCGGCGCCGGGCTCCTGAGCCCGGCCGAGGAGAGCGCGTGGCTGTCCGACCCCCGGAGCAGGGATTTGTGGGCGGCCGCCACGGAGAGCTTGCTGCGGAGCACCGTCGCGCGCCCACGCCTGGAATCGTTTCTGGCGCGCCACGGCTTCGACCTCCACACCGCGGGCGCACGGGTTCATCTCCGGGACATTTTGGACCCCGACAGCCCGCTGCTCCGCGCGGAGTCGGGTTTCTTGAGGGAACTCGTTGGGCTTTTCGACGATAGGTTGAACAAAGTCTACAGAGCCTTCGCAAGTCCGAGCGCGGGGGGCTACCGGGGCCCTCCGCGAGGAATCTCGGACATCGCCCCCGAGAACATCAGGCCCAAGGTCGGAGCCGAGTACCAAGGTGCCACGCGGGTCGTGGAAATCGAAGACGATCGCGGGCGCAGCTTCGTAGCGCAATTCCCGCAGCCGCTCAGCTCCGGCGAAGTGGCGCTGCCCGGCGACCGGACCAAGCGCGTCAAGGCGGGTTCGAAGGAGCTCTGGTACAGCGCCAGGAAGTTCGGCGCGGACGAGGCCTACAGGCTCGCTCTCCGCCACACTGCGTCGAAGGCAATAGACGTGTCCACGATACTGACGCTCGATGAGCAGTGCCCGGGGCAGGCGGTGGAGGCGGCGGAGCGGCCTGCCGCATTCGTTCTGTCACAATGCCCGCCTGAAACCCAGGGCCAGTTCCCCGCCCTGGAAGACGTAGCGTCCCAAGAGCTCGGTCACTCCGAGGACACGCCGAGGTCGGAGCTGACCCAGGTGTTTCGCCGCATGTTGCACGAACTCTTGCGGACACCTTCGCCAACAAGACCCGCCCGTGCGTTGGACGCGCGCGCGAGCGCGCCGGAGCCGGCGACGTCCACCCCGACTTTGCTTCGCGAGCTCATGCGGACGCCGTCGCCGAAGCCACGGCCGGAGCTGCTTGTGTTTCGCCGCATGATGGACGAGCTCACGCGGACACCGTCGCCGGCGAGATCTGCACGCGCGTCGGAAGCGCCTGCGCCCGAGCGGCCCACGAGGAAACGGACAAGGCCCACTTCACCGCCGGCGCCGCGGAGACGGAGTGGCGCGTGACGGATTGTCATTGCTGGGCGTGTTCTGTCTCGTCTGCCGTGGCGTTTCTTGAGCGTCCTGCGGTCCAAACGACCCCCTCACCGTGACAGAGGGCCCCTTTCGAAAATCTTTGGCTTCATCGAGCCACAGGGCCTTATCAGGAAGTTGATCTACCCGAAAGCCGGGCACATAGGCCGCCGCCGGCCGGCCCGGAGTCGTTCCCGACGTCGGCCCCGGAGACCGAGCGCAGCGTAGCTCATGTGAACAGCTCAATTTGCGCGCCGCGGAGTTTAGCCGACGGCGCGCCAGTCATTGTAGCCCGCGAACATGTTCACGTGCTCCGAGAATCTTCGTGTTTCGCGTGCCCGCGACGCCGAAGCCAAGTGTTTCACGGCCGCGCCAAAGAATTGCGCTTTGAGTTGCGCGGGCAAGTTTTAGTTTGCCAGCAGCGCTCGACAGTCAGACAACCGCCCGCTTGCAAGACACTCAGACTCAAGACGGCGAATGCTCACGTGATGTTTCTCATCGCCCGCGCGTGGAGCGCATCAGGCCCGTGCGCGTTTGCCTACGCCTTGCGCTGGTCAACAAAAACAGAACGGTTCTGCGTCTCGGCGGCTAGTGGAGACATGCTTGCGGATCTGCGATGGCCCCGACCGTTCGGTCTTTGCGCGACATGCTGCAGCGGGAGCTTCAGTCCTCGGAAGCGAACCGGTTGGGGCGCGGCGCGCTCACGGCGAGCGCGTGGAGGTCGTCAGCTGCATCGTGCCCAAGACGCTCGAGCGCGTCGGCGGCCTCGCAGAGCAAGTCGACCGGCGGAGCCAGCCGGAGCGAAGCGGAGACCGCCCCCGACGCATCGCGCGCGCGCCGGCACAGGCACGGGAGGGTGCGCTGCGCCCTCCTGGCCTCGACCAGCTCCTCAGCGAAGCAGCGCAGCTGATTAGCGCGTTCCGTGATGTTCTGGAGCGCCTCGTTGGAGCCTGCCGCGTCGTAGTTTGCGAAATCGCGCGCCGCGGTTGAGCCGGGGCACCAGGACAACGCTTCGCCCACCATCGGCGCGATCACCTCGTCGCACACACCCGCCGCCTCGAAGACGGCGCCAGCCATTTCGCATAGAGCCGCGTGGCCCTTTCTTTGTCTCCCGGCTTTTCTTTGGCGATCTTTGGCCGCGGGCTGGGTTTCGACGGAAAGCGGCGATCGCGGCCGGAATCGCGGAATGTGCACTGACGCAGCGTTGCTGCAAGCCCCGCAGCAACCTAGCACAGCACGGTCCTCGCGAAAAGCTTTGATTCTGTAAGGAACTTAGCACAGAGCGGCCCCGCGCTTGTAGAAAAGCGCGGGCCGACGCGTGTCCCCTACCACGATATACCCATGGCCGCGGGCAACCGGCGATCGCCATTGGGAGCGCTTGCTGCGGGCGGTTTCTCGACGCGCCAGAAACGACGTGAGGCGTCGGGCAAGCCGGCCCCGGATTGCTTGGGCCCAAGCCCCCGGGCGGCCGATCATGCTGCAGGGCGTGCTGGAAACCCAAATTATTTTTCCACGGAAGCCGTTGGTGTACGTTTGAAATATGTTGGCAAGAATGCAGAGCTGGGCTTGGAGATTTGGGTCTGCGGAGCTGGGCTTGCAGAATTGGGGCTGGAGAGCTGCGGCTGGAAATGTGGGGCTGGAGAGCCGGGGCGAACCAAAAGGAAAAACAGGGCGAGCCAAAGCAAAGCAGGGCGAACCAAGGCGAACCAGGGGGGGGCCAGGGCGAACCAGAGCGAATCAGGGCGAACCAGAGCGAACCAGAGAGCGAGCCAGAGCGAACCAGAGCGAGCCAGAGCGAGCCAGAGCGAACCAAAGCGAAACAGAGCGAGCCAGAGCGAGCCAAAGCGAACCAGGGCGAACCAAGAGCCTTAGAGTACCAGCGCGAACCACAGCGAACCAGAGCGACCCAGAGCGAACCAGAGCGAACCAGAGACAGCCAAAAGGAATCAGAGCGAACCGCGGGGCGCGCGCGGCGTTTCCGACTAGTCCCCCGGGGCGCGCAGCGCGTCCGACCAATCCTCGGGGGCGCGCGCGGCGCTTCCGACCAGTCCCCGGGGGCGCGCGCGGCGCTTCCGACCAATCTCCGGGAGCGCGCGCGACGCTTCCGACCAATCCCCGGTGGCGCGCGCGACGCTTCTGAACAATCCCCGGGAGCGCGCGCGGCGCGTCCGACCAATCTTCGGGGGCGCGCTCGGCGCTTCCGACCTACTCCTGGGGGCGCGCGCGGCGCTTCCGACCAGTCCCCGGGGGCGCAAGCGGCGCTTCCGACCACGGGGCCGCGCGCGGCGCGTCCGACCAATCCTCGGGGGCGCGCGCGGCGCTTCCGACCAGTCCCCGGGGGCGCGCGCGGCGCGTCCAACCAATCCCCGGGAGCGCGCGCGACGCTTTCGACCAATCCCCGGTGGCGCGTGCGGCACTTCCGACCAATCCTCGGGGGCGCGCGCGGCGTTTCCGATCTCCGGGAGCGCGGGCGGCGCGTCCGACCAAGCCCCAGGGGCGCGCGCAGCGCTTCCGACCAGTCCCTGGGGGCGCGCGCGGCGCTTCCGACCAATCCCCGGGGGCGCGCGCGACGCTTCCGACCACGGGGGCGCGCGCGGCGCGTCCGACCAGTCCTTGGGGGGCGCGCGCGGCGCTTCCGACCAATCTCCGGGAGCGCGCGCGACGCTTCCGACCAATCCCCGGTGGCGCGCGCGACGCTTCCAAAAAATCCCCGGGGGCTCGCGCGGCGCTTCCGACCAATCTTCGAGGGCGCGCGCGGCGCTTCCGACCAATGCTCGGAACCGCGCGCGGCGCTTCCGACCAATCTCCGGGAGCGCGCGCGGCGCTTCCGACCAATGCCCGGTGGCGCGCGCGACGGTGCCGACCACGGGGGCGCGCGCGGCGCGTCCGACCAATCCTCGGGGGCGCGCGCGGCGCTTCCGACCAGTCCCCGGGGGGGCGCGCGCGCGGCGCTTCCGACCACGAGGGCGCGCGTGGCGCGTCCGACCAATCCTCGGGGGCGCGCGCGACGCTTCCGACCAGTCCCCGACGGCACGCGCGGGGCTTCCGACCAATCTCCGGGAGCGCGCGCGAGGCTTCCGACCAATCCTTGCTGGCACGCGCGACGCGTCCGACCAATCCCCGGGAGCGCGCGCGGCGCTTCCGACCAATCCCCGGTGGCGCTTCCGACGCTTCCGACCAATCTCCGGGAGCGCGCGCGGCGCTTCCGACCAATGCCCGGTGGCGCGTGCGACGGTGCCGACCACGGGGGCGCGCGCGGCGCTTCCGACCAATCCTCGGAACCGCGCGCGGCGCTTCCGACCAATCTCAGGGAGCGCGCGCGGCGCTTCCGACCAATGCCCGGTGGCGCGTGCGACGGTGCCGACCACGGGGGCGCGCGCGGCGCGTCCGACCAATCCTCGGGGGCGCGCGCGGCGCTTCCGACCAGTCCCCGGGGGGGGGCGCGCGCGCGGCGCTTCCGACCACAGGGGCGCGCGCGGCGCGTCCGACCAATCCCCGGTGACGCGCGCGACGCGTCCGATCAGTCCCCAGGGGCGCGCGCGGCGTTTCCGACCAGTCCTCGGGGGCGCGCGCGGCGCTTCCGACTTAATCCGATCGCCACAATAGTAGAACCATCTTGCCCCTCTGTGAGAGAACGGTGCTGCGGGGCAGATTCCAGAGAGAACCCAGACCCCCTCTGTGAGAGAAGGGGCCGTCTTCTTGTTCTCCATCCCTCAGCTTCCATCGCCCCCCCTCTCTTTGCGTCGCAATCTCGTTTTCCTTCCCGTTCCACCATCGTCTTCGCCGTCTTACTTCTCATAATTTGCGTATCATCCTCCTCTTCCGCTCGCTTCTCCTTCGGTTTTTCGTCCTGATTTTCTGCTGTTCAATCCTTCTCTCTATTGCTGCCCCTTTGCTGTCGTCGCCCACCGCCGTCTTCTGATCGAACCACCGCGCGCGCGGGATCGCTCGTTGTTTGATTTTTCAGCAATGAGCGGGAACGCATGGGATGGCGCGAAATGGTGGTGGAGCAACGGCTGGGACGACCGCAGACAGCGGGGCCAAGGCGGCTGGGACGGCTGGCAAGATTGGTCGCAGAGTGGAGGGTGGCAAGATTGGTCGTGGCGGCACGATGGCGGGGCCGCCGCAGCAGCGGCGGCCAATGCCCACCCGTCTCCCTTCGACGCGTTAGGCGTCGTCAGCCCTTATGCCCCCGGCCTCGGGGGCCCCACCTTTGAGAATTTTGTGGAGGCTGCAAGGGCAAGGGACCGACTGCAGAGGCCGCAAGGGCCTGGCGCTGCCGCAGCAGCGGCGGCGGTGCCAAGTAGCAGCAGTGGCGTCGAAGAGTTCGACCTTCAGTTTTTCTTGAAGTATCAAGAGCGGCTCGGGGATTCGTTTCAACAGCACAACCAGGCTTTGAAATGGCTGCGTTACCAACAAGAGAACCCAGAGGACCCGTTCAGGTCGCCTGCCGAATGGCTTGACAACGTGGAGCCCACCATGGTCTGCGTTTGCGACCACGCTAGTAAAGGAACGAACTTCGGTTTCAAGGATGAGGAAGTTCCTCGGCGGTGGCAAGAGATGGTGGCGACGCTCAGGGACGAAGACATCAGGGAGGTCGTGTTGGGCTCTCGCAGCAGCGCGGCGGCCCTCATCGGCTGTTCCATCGAACTTCGGCCCAACAGCTACGACCATAAGCGACAGAGCACTTGGCACAACAAGTCTAAAGTGAAGCTGCCGATGTGGGACCTCTTGCTGCATCGCAGCGACGGCACAGGCGTCCGCTCACATCCGAACTGGGGCGACAGGAAAGTCCAAGCGTTGGAGCCTCTTCCGCGCCCAGGCGGCCCAGTGCAACCGCCTCGCGCGGGCTTGGGCCGGAGCGACAGGGGCGGGACATATCGTTTGCACGCCGACTTGGGTGTAGAGCGCATCTTTCTGTTCGACCACCGCAAAGAGAAGCAGCAGCGGGGCCCCGCAGCAGCTGGGCCCCGCAGCAGCGGGGCCTCGGCGTCTGCGGCGGCATCAGGCAGCGCCCCTACTACCAGCAACTCCGCGCCGCCCCTGCTTCTGGATTGATGAGAAACCCAGCGACAGAAGGCGGGGGGAAATGGTTCCGCAGCAGCGGAGCCTTTCTGAGGAACCGTCGCGCGTTACGGCGGCCGCGCGCGTCGGCCGTAGAGGGGTGAAAGCCCTTTTGCCTCTTTCTCCTTTGTTCCTCCCCCTCCTCCTCCTCCCTCCTCCCCCCCCTCCCCCCCCTCCCTTTCCTCGCCGCCGCCGCTGCCGCCGCCGCCGTCGTCGTCGTCGTCGTCGTCGTCGTCGTCGTCGTCGTCGTCCTCGTCCTCGTCCTCGTCCTCGTCCTCGTCTTCGTCGTCGTCGTCGTCGTCGTCGTCGTCGTCGTCCTCGTCGTCGATGTCGTCGTCGTCCTCGTCGTCCTTGTTCTCGTCCTTGTGCTCGTCCTCCTCGTCGTCTTTGTCGTCGTCTTTGTCGTCGTCATCGTAATTAGTGGGAACGGGCGGGGACGGATGAAGGGGCAACGGGCGCGGGCGATGTGGGACGGGTGGGGACCAACGGGCGGGGACGGGCGGGGACGGGTGGGCACGGGTGGGAACGGGTGGGGACGGGCGGGGACGGGCGGGGACAGGCGGGGACGGGCGGGGACAGGTGGACGGTGCGGGGACCAATGGGCGGGGACGGGCGGGGACCAACGGGTGGGGACGGGCGGGGACGGGTGGGGACGGGTGGGGACCAACGGG
Source organism: Prorocentrum cordatum (assembly GCA_963575745.1). Classification (NCBI taxonomy): domain Eukaryota; class Dinophyceae; order Prorocentrales; family Prorocentraceae; genus Prorocentrum; species Prorocentrum cordatum. The sequence continues at coordinate 145,507 of CAUYUJ010015063.1, forward strand.
CAGGAACGGGTGGGGACCAACGGGCGGGGACGGGTGGGGCTACTATCACTACGACAACGATTATTACGATTACCACGACTGCGACTACTATTACTACTACTACGACTACCAGTACTACTACTAATACTATCACTACTATTACTACTGTCACGACTAGGACTACGACTATTACTACTATTACTACTACTGTTACTAATACTACTACTACTACTACTACTACTACTACTACTACTACTACTACTACTACTACTACTACTACTACCACTAGGACTACTACCACTACGACTACTACTACTACTACTACGACTACGACTACTATTAGTACTACTACTACTACCGCAGCGAGGACTACTAGTACTAGTACTAGTACTACTACTAGTACGACTACAACTACTTGTATTACTACGGCTTCTATTTCTTCTACTTCTTCTATTACTTTTACCACTAATACTAACACTAATACTAACACTAATACTAACATTAACATTAGTAATAGTAAGACTAATACTAACACTAATACTAATACTAATATTAATAATACTACTAATTCTAATAAACATATTATTAATAGTGATATTAATATCACTAATAATACTAATAATAACAATACTATTTTGATTGCTACTACCACGATTACTAGCAGTACCTTCACGAATGCGACTACTCCTACTGCTACTACTACGACCATCACTACTACTACGACTACTACTACGACTAAACCATTTACAACTAATTACGAGTAGTACGCGCGAACATCCTGCACTGGTTTATACCATCGCCCCCCGTGTTAAGTTGAAAACTCAATGTTCAAAACCCAATTTCTGGGTACAAGTAGCGACCATAGAAACGTGGAATACAAAAAGTTATACAGTATGGCAAGACGGCGCACGCTCCCGGTCCCGGGCTCCCGGTCCCGGGCTCCCGGTCCCGGGCTCCCGGTCCCGGGCTCCCGGTCCCGGTCCCGGGCTCCCGGTCCCCGGCTCCCGGTCCCGGTCCCGGGCTCCCGGCCCCGGTCCCGGGCTCCCGGCCCCGGGCTCCCGGCCCTGGTCCCGGGCTCCCGGTCCCGGTCCCGGCTGGGGGTCCGTTGTAGTAGTGGTAATAGTAGTAGTTGTGGTAGTAATAGTAGAAGTAGTAGTAATAATTAGTAGTAGTAGTAGTGGTGGTAGTTGTATTAGCTCGCGCGCGATCTTCCTGCCACATTATATAGTTTATCAGATTCCACGTGTGTATGGCCGCTTCTTGTGCCCAGAGAACGAATACTTACATTTGGTTTTGAACATTGAGTTTTCAACTTAACATGGGGGCCGATGGTACACAAACAATACAAGATGCATCGCGCGCGTGTACGCGCGCGCGCAGATCCTGCCATGTTGTATAGTTTGTTATATTCCACGTTTGAACATTGGGCCGATGGTGTCAAAATCTGACGACGGACGACGGACGACGACGGACGACGGACGATGGACGACGACGACGACGGCGACGACGACGACGGACGGCGACGACAGACGACGGACGACGGATGAGGACCAAAGGGCGACGGAAGGAACGTGCATCCGCCGCCGTGTAGCTTGTTCCTGCTACGGCCCGCGCCCGCTCCCGCCGCGGGGGCGGCGCTGGCCATGGATCAGACTACCACCGGTTTCCCCGCTCCCGCCGCTACGGCCGCGCAGCAGGAGGAGGCCCCAGCGGTGTCCTCAAGTTCAGCTGCCGCAGCAGCGGCGGCCACGAGTAGCGGAGAAAACAACAAGGAGATCCTGAGTTCCTTTTCTGCTCAAAGTAAAGGCCTGGACCTTGTGCCCAAGCTTTTGGAGGATGGGTTATATACCCAAGCGCACAAGGTGATGAAAAACCCTCCATTCTTCGCTCCAAAAAACCGCCGCAGCTGTCGTTCACACACACACACACACACACACACACACACACACACACACACACACCAGACGCGGCAGTTCTCGCTTACCTCGAAAGCGTGCTCGCCGTCGGCGGCTCCCGCAGCAGCGGGGGCGCCCCCTGCCGCCGCCGCTGCGCCGAAAACGGCCACAGTACCGGCCCCAGCAGCAGCGGTGGGTCCACTCGTCATTCCACTGGACCCAAGCGAGGTTTCCAGCGACCGCGACCCCCGCCCGAGGAACGACGACGAAGAGGCACGCTCTAAGACCAGCTCCGCAGACGACGACGAGGACGAGCTCGTCGACGAAGTGCGTTCCCCCGCAGAGGGAGACTGCGAGCGCGCCAGCTCGGGCCTTGTACCTGGACAGGGCGTGATACGGTTCCCGCAGCAGCGGGGGCCTGATCCGCACAGCGGGCGGGCTGAGGTCACGCTGCAGTCTGACGACCGTGACGTGCTCCAATCTGGTCAGAGCGAGGCGAACGTGAACCTGTTTGTGGGTTCGCTCGCATTGGGGGTCGACGCCACCATGGAACAGTGGCTCCAGGCGATTTCCCAGAGGGCCGAAGGGATCCTGCTGGTCTCCTTCGAGCCTGGTGTAAGAACGACGCAGACGACGCGCACGGGGGTTCTTGAAGACGTCATCAGAGGTAGCGGCTTCTACGGCGAGCTGGCGCGGGAGTCTCTCGGGGCACTCCTCTGGAACCCTGCGCGCGTCGAGCGCGTCGATTGCCTGGGCGAGACCGCCCACGGCAAAATGCACCTCGGGCGTTGGAACGTTGTCCTCAAAGACTCGGACCACAATCCCCAGCAGCGGTGGCACGAGCGTTCCATAGCAGTGGGAGGCTTCTGCCGTTACGAGTCCGAAAACCGAGACGCTCCGTGGCCCCAGGCATTTCACGATGGATTTCAAAGGCTTGTCTTTTCCCATCGGGCGCGCGTCGTGGCGGGATTCTTCGACGGAGACCAGAAGGACATCGCAGACCTGCTCCGCAGCAGCGGAGCGGCGTGGCATAGTGTCCTCGCTCTGGCTTTCTGGCACAGTGTCCACGAAGAACTGGTGACTCTCCCACACTACATGGTCATTTTTGGCCCTGCTCAGGTTCGCGAGTGCCCTCCCGAGACGCAGCCTAATCTGCCAGCCTGGTGGGGCCCCTCGCGGCACGCCCCCCCGCAGCAGCGGGGGCAAACGCGACGGTTCCATCACCGCTTGATGGGCTGGGAGTGGAGGCCCCAGTGGAGCAGGGTGAGCGACAGAGAGCGCTGGGAGGGACAGCAGCAGACGCACTACTGGCCTCACCTGCACAAGGTCAACTTCAAGGCACAGGATGGTAACCGGATGCTTCCGCACTGCCACGCGTTGTTCGTCCACATAGAGAGCAGGGCCAGGAAGTCTGGCGCAGGCGCCAGGCAGAGGAAAAAGGCAAGGAAGAACGCGGCAGGGGGGAACAAAATGCGGTCGTGGGGAGGGGCAGGAGCAGCCTGCGCAGCAGCGGCCTCTGCAGCAGCCTCCGCAGCAGCGGAGGCTGATCGCGAGGGCGCGGCGTCCGCCGCTGAAGTGTCGGAGGAGCCCGCTGCGACCGAAGAGGCGGACCGCAAGAAGGATACGACGATGGAGCCAAAGAGGAAGAAAAAGAAACAGGACAAGGAGAAGAAGGAGAAGCCAAAGGAGGCCGAGCACAAGATGACAAAGGAGAAGAAGGAGAAGCGCCAGAGAACGGCGTCTCCGCAGCAGCGGGGACCCGAGCAGAGCGCACCAGCGAAGAAGGTACAGCTGACGCCCTACGACCGAGAGCGCGCGGCGTCGCTGGGCCTCGCACGGCCGGCTCCTCCTGCGCATCCTCCTCCTACGTACGTAGCGGAATCGGCAGCGGCAGCGGCAGGTTACGCCTCGCGGCATCGGCACCGTTCGCAGAGCTCGGAGGACGACGAGAACGACAGGGATGGTGCCGGGTATCACCCGCCTGGCATGCCAGGGATGATGCCGCCGCCACGCCGCCGCTAGGCTGCGCAGGGGCGGGAGGCTTCCGCAGCAGCGGGGGCGCCTGGAATGTTCTGAGGCGCGGGGGCGGCGCGCTGCGGCGCTCGCGAGGCTTCCCTCGTGCAGAGGGGTGATGAAAAACGCGCTTCGCTCAGGGGGAGGAGCACCAGGGGGAGCGAGGAGGAGGAGGGGAGGAGGAGGAGGAGGGAGGAGGAGGAGGAGGAGGAGGACGACGAGGAGGACGAGGAGGAGGAGGTTTGAGGAAGGAAGAGGACGAGGAGGAGGAGGAGGATGTCGTGAGCTTGGCAACGTGGGCTTGGTGTCACTGGGACTCGCGAGTCAGATGTTGAACAGTTTTGTGTCGTGAGTTAGAGCGAAGAGAGTGATGTCGCAAATACAAATACCACGAGTTTGTCGTCGTGAGTTCGTGAGTTTGCAAATACGACGAGTTTGATGTCATGAGTTTGAAGAGTTGATGGGCGTTGCACAGCTAAGAGGCGAGTCTGATGTCGGGAGTTTGGTGTCGAAGGGGAGAGGGCAGGGGAGAGAGAGTGCTCGCCGTGCGCGCCGTGCCACGATGCTCAAGATGCGTGCTAATTGCCCCTCGGCACGGCGCGATCGGGACCGAAGGGCGCGCGCGCACCCCCCGCGAAGGGCCTCGCAGCAGCGGGGCCAGCAGCGATGAGCGCCGAAAAAGCTCGCCCGATATTGCTGTCTACTTCCTCAACCTTGAGGGCGCGACACTGCTTGAAGGACGCAGAAGGGAAACGCCTCCATCGCAGAATCATGCTGGAGGATTTATGTGTCCATCCGCAGAACAGAACGGGAACTTTTCCCTCCGCACCGCGGGTGGTGAGCCTTCTTTGCGGAATTCTGAAAGACAGGTTTCTGCTCAAGGAGGCGGAGCACGAAGCGGTCGCGGTTCAAGAACTTCCCCCGCAGCAGCGGGGGAAATACCATGACTTGCGAAGGGAACCGTACAAAGCGCACGACACACACAACCTTGAGAAGACGCGGGTAGTGGATGCGTTGGAGAAGGCGCACACGACCTTGTCCACGTTCGCACACGGTTCCCTGAGCCATTGCACGCTCGCCCTGGGATAGATGAACATCAAGCACGGCGCTGTTTGGGAGATTCCGCCCGAACACAAAGGCTGCGGACTGGAGGAGTACCAGACGGGCCCTGGGGGCTCGTGGGATCTTCGAAAGATGCGCCGCGAAGAGCGGTTTTCAGAACTCGTGGAAGTGCTGGACAACGGCTTGCTGTGTGAAGTTCTTAGTTGGTCGACTCATTCTGACACGGAGTGCGAGAAGGGCCCACAGCTTATTGCCACAGCCCTGAACGACCCGCAAGGGAAAGGTGCGACGACTCACGAGATGGAGCGCCTCAATGCCATGGCCGACTTCGCGTCTTCCGCAGCAGCGGGGGCGAAACAAGATGTCACATCCAAGGGGCCGACCTCGAGCGTCGATTTCGGCGCGATCCGCACGGCGCGCGCGGCAATGCACCCAGACTTTGCCGCAACACCAGTGTTCGAAGATATGTTCACATCCCTCAGATTTTGTCGTATGCAGAACGTTGGGTGAACCACTCCAAGCGTTCTTTGTCGCCCGGCACATGGAGCGTTCTGAACCAGATTCCGGTGGATACGCCACATGTCAAGGCGGCGCTGGTCACGAGGGCGCATTCGCAAGACCCCGAGGGCGGTGTGCGCCCCCAGCCAGAGAGTTCTTGGACCCATCCAGAGAAAAGAGTTCGCCTGGAATGTTTCAATGCGTTGTTGGGTTACTTGCGCAGCACCTTGGCCCCCGCAGCAGCGGCGGCGCTGACGAGGGAGCGCGGCGAGACGTTGATAGCTCAGGCGGTGCTCCGTGCGACGCAGGTGTTCTTTGATGTCGGTGTCAAGAAATCTCAAGATCGCCACGATCTCGTCAAGATCGCCGCGGCAGTGTCTTGCGAGACTCGCCCTTTTGTCGACGAAGTGCGGGAAGCGCACAAGAAGACGGCGAAGGAAGGGCAGAAAGAGCTGACCGCGCCGAAGGAACCGCGGCACGTCCTGTTTCACGAGACTTCCACTGAGAGTGGTGACGCTCGCAGCAGCGGGGACCCGAAGCAGCCCAGGCCGCAGCCAGTCCTGATTGCGTTCAGAAGCGAAGGCAAAGCTTTGAACGCGCAAATGGCCAGCGCGGAGCCAGGCAGCACGCCTCTGATGGTTGTCCCTGTCAAAGAATGGCAAGCGTCGGCGGCCGCGGCCGGTCTGGATACTGAGCGGTGGCACCAAGCAGCCATCACCGAACTCATGAGAACCTTTCACCGCGACCCCAACACTGCAGACGCTCCAGTCCAGACTCAATACGACGCAGACGCGAAGTCTGTTCATGTGGTGGCTACTGCGGACACCCCAGAGAAGGGGTTGGTGCTTTTCCCTGGCTGCCCCAGCGCGAAGGCTTTTCCCAAAGTCACGAGCGATCCACGAGCGGTCGCGATCAAGGTCGGCGAGAAACGCCCTTATCCTGTGGATAATCTGGAGACTTATTGGGCCCTGCCTGATTTCAAAATGCCACAGGTGGTGCTGAGGACTCCTGAGAAAGACGCCCTCGCAGAAGCGGGCGGCGGAGGCGCAGGGCCCCCCCCCAGGAACGGGCGGCGGAGGCGCAGGCCCCGCCGCAGCAGTGGGCGGCGGAGGCGAGGCTTCCGCAGCAGCGGAAGCTGAGAACCCGTATGAATTCAAGTTCGCGGGTGCGGAGTCCTTGCACTTCTTCTGGGCTGTCGACCGGTTGACTACTGACGAGCTCGCAAAAGCGCAACTTGTGAAAGGGCAGGAGTCATGGAAGTTCAACGTGCAGCTCGAGGAGAAGGAGTGGACCACCAAGTGCAGAGGGGAGAACGGGTTGACCGCGTGCAGCGCGGCAGCTCCTACAATGACGAATATGGGACCTCTTGTGAAAGGGGAACGGCTCATCTTGCGCATCATCAAGCAGAAAAAGGAGCCCGATGCGTCCAGGGAGAAGCCCGCGCGGCAGAAGGAGCACCGAGACTTCGAGCGAAAGCGTAAAAAAGAGGAGGAGGAAGGAAAGAGCAAGAAGAGCGGCAAAGTGAATCCGTCTGGCAAGGCAACGAAGCCTGTCTGCTGGTGCGCGTTCGCGTCTTCCGCCGCAGCAGCGGCGGTCTTTCAATAATCTCCTGTGCGATTCCGTCTGAGTGGCTCCGTCGGGGATAGAGGGATGATGAGGGGGGGGATGGAGTGCGAAGGGGAGGGGGGGGAAGGGAAAAAGGGGAGGGGGGGGGGGAAGGAGGATGGAGGGAGGATGGAGTATGGGGACGGAGGGCGGGGACGCGGACTTGCCCGCCTGCCGGGGCCACGGAGTTTTGCGCGAGCGAGGGCCTCGAAGAAAATATCGCGCGCGTTCCAGCCATGCTCATTCTTGGCTCCTTCCTCCCATTCCCTCCCTCCTTCCTTCTTCTCATTCCCTCCTTCCTCTCATTCCCTTCTCCTCTATGTCGCTCGCCACTCGGCTTACCCAGCGCCTGCCGCCTCCACCAGCCCTCTTGTTCAGGTGCTCGGCAGGATCGATCTTGCACGAAGTTCCGGAGCGAGGGCCATCACCACATAACCGGAGGCCCTCCGGGAGAGAAGGCCCCCGCTGGATCCACCCGGAGGCCCTCCGGGAGAGAAGGCCTCGCCCACGACCCCCTCCGGGAGAGGAGGCCTCCCCTGGATCCAGCCCGAGCCCCTCCGGGAGAGAAGGCCTCCGCGGGGCAGGCCTGGGGGGGGGGGGGGGCGCGCAGAGAGGCGGGGGGGGGGGGGGAATTCTCTTCTCGCCGCAGCCATTGGGCTCGAGCTCGCGAGCAGTTTTGCCCCAGGGTGATCCCTGGCGCGCGCGGAGGCGTCCGCGGCAGCGGAGGCCTTGGGTACAGCCCATGAAAACGAAGCGCACTGCGGACCCGGAGTGGGCGGACGTCCGCGCGGGGAAGACAGCGCGTTTCGATGGCCAGAGCATGGACCTAGTGTGTCTGACAGGGGGGCTGTCTCGGACTCACGAGGGCGCCGCGGGGTTTGCGCTTGAGTCAGAAGAGCGTTTGCTTTCGTACGGGGTCAGCCACACGTTCGTGCCCGTAGGTAAAAATCGACTGTGGGCGCTAAAGGTTGCCGGTGGTTGGCGCGCCGTGAAAGGCGAGTTGCAAAACGCAAACCTTTTGGAAACGTTGATGCAGCTCTTGAGAACAGGACATGGTACCAGAGAAGGCGAGGCCCAGACTCCTGAGAAAGGCCCCCCCGCAGTAGCGGGGGGCGAGGCGGAGGCGGACCCCATGGCTGCTCTCGTCGGGGAGGGAAAGGCAAAGGCAAAGGGAGGCGCAAAGGCAAAGGCAAAGGAGGCGACCACACCACAGAAGCCGAAGACCACACCACGCGGAACTGTCATGCGTCTGACCGTTCCGCAGTCGCCGAAGCCAGCCGAGACTGAGAAGAGGGAGGTCATGGTCTATGAGAACAAACGCGGGGTCCTGTGTGTTTCTGCGACTGACTTGCCATGGCTTCTGCGGCACCTTTACGATGAGTCTCAGGGCGACAGCGTCCCTGAGCCCGCCGAGGACGACGACGAGGAAGAGGAGTGGGACGCGAGCCGGCCTTGGGTAACCAAGTGGTGCCCGTCGGGCACCTGGAAGGTGGTGGTCAAAAGCGGCCCCCTGAAAGGCCGAGAGTGGGCCTCGAGGATCCAGGATTTGACCGATGAGAAGTGGTCCCGTGGCGCCGAGTTGCTGACCATTGGCACGCCTCTGAAGGAGTCCACCCGCGCGCAGCAAAAGGATACCCTGTTGGCTTTTCTGGAAAAGGTCGTCGAAGAGGCCACTGCGAAAGCACCCGAGTCGTGATACACGTCGTGGCCCTGAACAAGGGTGGCGCCGCAGCAGCGGGGCCCGCGCGCGACATGGGCGCCCGCAGGAGCGCCCGCCCCTATCTGCTCCGCGTGTCTCGCGGTACAACGTCTGAGGCGTCGGGCGTCGGCGCCCGCTTGGGGAATTGTGGGCCCACCTCGCGCAAGACCGAGTTATTCCTCGTCGTCGTCGTCGTCAGCCGCCGCCGCCGCCGCCGCCGCCGCCGCCGTCGTCGTCGTCGTCGTCGTCGTCGTCGTCGTCGTTGTCTCGTCGTCGTCGTCGTCGTCGTTGTCTCGTTGTCGTCGTCGTCGTCGTTGTCTCGTCGTTTCGTCGTCGTCGCAGTCGACGCCGTCGTCGCCGTCGTCGTCGTCGCCGTCGTCGTCGTCGTGCGTCGCCGTCGCCGTCGCCGGATTCGCGGTCGTCGTCGTCATCGTTGCCGTCGCCGTCGTCGTCGTCTGGCTCGTCAGTCGGGAGGCCGCGTGAGCGCGCGCGCGGGGCGGCCACATGGCCGCCGCTGCCGCGCCTGCGGCAGACCCTGGCGATGCGCGGCCCGCGAGTGAAGCTCTTCACACCGGGCATGACCGCAAACAAGACGAGTTCATACAGTATTGGTTCCAGAACGATAAAGCAAAAGACCCGTGCGTTATCACAAACACGAAGAGGCGACTGGGCACCATCTTCGGGCATGGTTATGTCATGCGCCGCAGCAGCGGCGCGAGCTGCCATGACGCGAAGGGCAGGCGGATTTGCGTTAAGATCCACCAGTGTTCGGAGTGGCCGTGCCCCAGCGACCACCGCAAGCCGGACGGCACAGTTGATTTTTCTAAGTCTGGGGTGACGGGTCCGTCTTGGCATTTAGTTCAATGTCCTTACATCTGGCCCGAAGCAGCAGCTGAATCAGCCCAGCCCCCCCCCAGCAGCAGCAGAAGCAGCAGCAGCAGCAGAAGCAGCCCAGCCCCCGCCAGCAGCAGACGCTACTCCCGCGGCGGCGGAGGCGTGCGGGGACCAACCAGTAGGAGCAGAAGCAGGCCCGCATGCTGGAGCAGCAGCGCCGCCCACTGCAGCAGCGGAGGCGTCGGAGATTCCGCTGGCGCTAGCAGAACCCGCCCCCCTTCCTGCATCCCCGCTGCCTCCACCCAAACCAGACCCGCCAGTCGGCACAGAGAGTGGCGGAAGCATTTTGCCCGCAGAAGGTGAGCATCATGTTCCCGCCGACGGCATCGCGAAGACCATTGCGTCAGTGGACGCGGCGACGAAAGAATCTGCGACAGCCCTGGCCCTCTGGTCAGAGGGGGCCGCGCCTGTCCCAGCGCCGAAGCCTTCCCCGCTTGGTGTGCGCGAAATCGCGGACCCAGTCCAGGCAGGGTCCGAGACTTGCGTCGTGGGTGGTGGCGTTGCGGCCCCCGCAGCAGCGGGGGCTCGGATGGCCCCGCCTGCCCGCAAGGCGCCGTTTTCGGCGGAAGGCCAAGCGTGTTTCGATAATTTGTTGCGCCTGACGCGTTCCATTCGCGGAACAAGGGACAACCCGCGAGCACCCGTAGGTTACGCGGCGTTCGTTGCAAGTGCACTTATGCGGAAGACGAAGGTCTACGTTTGGGAAGGCGGAAATAGAGTAGACCTGTGCACACCAATGTTGCCGCCGTGGAAGCTTGAGGAGCTGGTGCGAGAACCTGCGGTGGACGCCATTGCCTGCTCCCCCGTGCGCAGCAGCGCGGGGCCAGCGAATTGGGCTCCAGTGTCGGAAGCGCACCCGCTGGCTACGTGCAATCATTTTGTCGCTGGCTGTGTCACGGATGAGGTTGACATGACGCAAGACCCAACATTCGTGGACGGTTTCTACGCGGCCCATGGTGTCTGGATCGTGTCCACGGTTGCAGATGGTGACTGTGGCCTGGATTGCATGTTGCAGATGCGCAATGAGGTGTCAACGCGAGCGACTAGGAGTAAACTTCGCCAGGACAGCTGCGCTGATCTTTCTATCTCCTCGCCATCCCCATCGCTTCCACCAGTCCTTCCCCTCCAGGGCCGGTCCTCCATCTCCTCCCCACGGTTGCCTCCTCCTTGCCATATTCCCCCCTTATTCCCTCCCTCTCTTGGTTCGCCTCCGAAGTTGTTGTTATCCCCCCGATCCTCTCCCCCCAGGACATCGCGGACTTCATGGTGCAAAGGCTGCGTTTCGAGTGGTTCCTCGAAGCGATGGTTGTCGCGCAAGAGGTCACTGCGGAGGAGGTACGCGAGCTGAAGGCCCTGCAGAATGCGTTAGACGGAGCACAGCTCGTTGCAGAGCTGGGGGGCGCCGGCAGCAGCAGCGGCCACGGCGGATCGTCGGCGGCAGGCGGCGAGATAATGCCGAGTGTCACCGCAGCAGCGGCGGCGCCAGTCGCGGACTTGTTCCTGACTGAGGCCGACGCAACGGCAGTGTGCGAGGAGCTCGCGAGCGCAATCAAGTGGTGGACAGGAGTGAAAGAGGACGCGTGCGTGCTGGACATAGTAAGAGAGTTGTTGCCCGCGGAGCGGGAGGATCAGTTGCTGCGGCACAGAAACCGCGACAGCCTGCAACAGCGCCCTGTCAGGAACGCACGCCGCTTAGTGATCCCATCCCTCTTCAGCTCGAAAATGGAGGTCGCGGGCGCCTACGACGAACACATCCGAGCATTGGGGTGGACGCCTGGAGAGCCGAGGCCAAAACATGGAGCGAGCACGTTCCTTCAGGCCTGGGAGTGGGGCCCCCCCCTGTCCAATAAGCCCGCCAGGTTTCGACGTCAGGTCGTGCGACGCTGGCGCGCGGTCTTCCTGGCGTCGCGCACCGCCTCCGCAGTAGCGGAGGCGGTGCGTCATCCAAAAGGCCACAGGGCAAGGGCCACGCAGCATGTTCTCATGAAATGGAAAGGGCGGAAAGGAAATGCAGGAGCAGGCGCCCCTCGAAAGTGCCCCTGGTTGCGAGCAGCCCTGTACGAATGGTGGACCTCCATTCGCCACAGCGTCGACTGGGCTGCCATCAAACGCGGCCCCCGCACAGAGAAGAGCAGCCCACAGAATATAGCCAGGTTTTCACAGCAAATGCTCCACAGCAAAGCTTTGGAGCTGTTAAGCGATTATGTGACTCAGCAACTGCGGGCTGGCGCGCGACCAGCCGCTGTAGAGCTGAGGTCTCGCTGGTGGTCGTCTTGGCGGAAAGAATACGGTCTCAGCATGCGTGACGCAAACAGGAAGTTCAAATGCCCTCTGCCCATTTTGGAAGAGCGCCTGGAGCGAGGGTGGCTGAACGTATTCCGGGTGCGGGCCGCGTGCGTACTACTCACGGGAGCGGACCCAGAGATGGAAAATTTTGACCAGTCCCCTTTCCACCACAACGAAACAGGGTCTGCGAACGTAGAGACCCTCGCAGTAGCGGGGGTTCCAGTGCCACTGGTGGAGTGTCACGCCGCAACGCGCTCGCGGTGGACGGCGAACTTCTTGACGATGAGCGATAAGGAGCGCTTGCGCAGAGAAGGCCCGCCAGCGCTGGAGTGCATGTTCAAGACGGAGGGCGGGGGAGAGAAGGTCAGGCCGCGACTCCTGGAACACTTGCGGCGGCGGGGGTGCGGACCATGGGTGTCAGCGACCACAAGCCTCAAGGGGTCCTACCGGACAGCCGACGTCATCGCGTACCTGGACCGCCATTTGCCTCATTTGCCAGAGCCCCCGCAGCAGCGGGGGTGGCGCATAATGTTGGCGGATGATCATACCCCTCACCTGTCCCCGCTGGTGAGTAAGTTGCGCTGGTCTCGAGGTTACGTTTTCATCGCGCATGGGGGCGGCGTGACCCCAATCGTCCAAGTTGTTGACACTCACTTCAATCAGCACGCAAAACGCGAGTACATGAAGCGGGAAGGGGCCGCGCTCCTGAAGGCCATGCGGCTCGGCCAGTGCGTCCCGCAGTTGGACCGCGCGGAGTGCGTCGACTTGATGGTGGAGGTCTGCTCGGTCATGGGTCTACACTTGGCTGCCGCGGAGGGCTTCTGGGAAACAGGCTTCAAGGCGAACCTCCAGGATGCGGACTTGGACGCTCGAATCTGCAAGGAGGCTGGCTTTTTTTCTGGAATAGGCTGGGCATGCGGGAGAAAGTCGCCGCCGCAGTAGCGGAGGTCGAGCAGGAGGTGCGGGCGGGGCGCTTGAGATGGACTTACAAAGACATCACGCGACTCATTCTCCCTCATCCTCGCAGGGGCCAGTGCGATGACGTGTTCGCCAACATGGGGGACCAGACGGCACTAGACGAGGGCGACAAAGTTTGGCATGGCATGGAAGGACTCCGCGGCAGCGACGCAGAAGGCGTGCGCGAGGGTCTCTGTCGCGCCGGAGGCGCAGAGGGTGACGCGTCCGACAACGAAGGTGTCTCAGAAGGTTCTGCTGGGAGCGAGAGCGACGACGGGTGGGGCGCAGTTGGCGAATTTCACCACGGATGGACCGAGGCACCAGCCGCCGCAGCAGCGGTGGCAGAGAGCGCTGTGAAACCGCCGTCTGGCGTGAGCGATGCGCAGATGTCAGTTGCAGAGAAAGAGTCTGACCTGATGCGCACATATAAAGACATAGCAGAGGAGCTGCGCAGCTGGGGGGACATTGCAGGGGCAACTTATATGGAGAACCAATTGGTCAAAGAGCGGAGGCGATTGCGGGAAATGGGCCGGGGGGATCCCGCGGCCCAGCGGGCCCTGGTGGCATTCGAAGATGCTCGCGAGGCGGCGTTGAGAGGGGAAAAGCGACAGCGGGATGTCGAGGCCCAGCGCAGAGCGGAGCTATCGCTCTTGAGTGACTCCGTCAAGAAAGCGAAGAAGGTGCTGCAGACACAGCAAAACTGCCAGACGTAGAGGAAGCCATTGATATCAAGAACAGTGTGAAAAAGCTGGGCCTATCCGAGTTGGGGAACGGCCTCCGCAGCTGCGGGGGCGCCGCTGGTAAAGCAGCCAGGTTCGAAGCGTCGCAACGCCTGGCCTCGCTGGGCGTTGGCTTGTCCTCAGGGCAGCGGGCAGATTTCGAGTGGTTTCGGAAGGAATGGGACGCCGCAGGTCTGAGTGACTTCGGCGAACGGTGGCCTGAAACGTTCGCCACCTGGTTGCAGGGCGTTGTGGACGAGTACACGGCTGGCAACCGCAGGGCTTTCAGCATTTTTATGAACAGTGAGACACGCCGACGCCTCTCAGGCAGTTTGGCGCTTGCGATCCCTGTAGCTGGGAGCGTCTGAGCGTGCGCGGTGCCCACCGCAGCAGCGGCGGGCACCCCGCCGCATCTGAGCTGGGCTGTAGTTGCTGCGCACCGAGTGCTCTAGGGGGGGGCGCGAGTGGTTCTGAGGGGTGAAAATGAACCGCATAGAGAGAGAGAGAGAAGGGGGAAGACCCCATAGACTCCTCCTCCTCCTCCTTGTCCTCCTCCTCCTCCTCCTCCTTGTCCTCCTCCTCCTCCTCATCCCCTTCCTCCCTCCCTCCTCCTCCTCCTCCTGTTCCTCCTCCTCCTCCTCCTGCTCCTCCTCCTCCTCCTCCTCCTCCCCCTCCTCCACCTGCCCCCCCCCCCCCCCCCCCCTCGCGCGGAGGCGGAGGAGGAGTTACGATCGGGAAGCTCAGTCCCTGTTTTCCTTCCTCCTTGTTGTTTCATACCTCGTCGTCTTTCCACTCCTCCTTGTTGTTTCGTGCCTCTGCCGTTTCCATGGCCATTTGGGCCCCAGGTGTCTGAGTCGCGCGGGCGCCCCTCCGTTGGGGGGGTCAGTGCGCGATGGCCCCCAGCTTGCAGACAGGGCCCGCTGCGGCCCCCGCAGCAGCGGGGCGCCGCAAGGTCCGACTGTCGGCGTCTTACGACGCACGATGTGGAAAGGTGTGGGTACCTGTAGCTGAACGCGGCTCCAGAGAACCCTGGCAGGGTGACTGGATGGCAACGGCAAAGTCCTCCGCAGCAGCGGGGCGCGACGCGGGCGATGAGGGTGGATCTGACGCGCGATCCGACGCCTCTTCGAGGCACACTGGGCCAGACGACTCGGTTCTTGATTCAAGTGAGGACGAAGGACCCGAGAGAAACACGCTCGAGAAGCAACCCGCGGGAGCTGACCCGCCCGATTGGAGTCGGCGGGAGCGAGAGGTCCGGCGAGACACCGTCCCCGAGGGTCAGTTCAGTTATCGGCGAGCTGCCACCGAAGGCGCTCCGCGAAAGGACAACGTTGGCAACCTCGGCGCGATGTTCGGAAACTGGGGGGCGCTGCCGAGCAAGAAGGAAAACCCGGACCAACGGCGGAGAATAGAACTGCAGCTGCGACACTGCCCTGCCCTGGTAGTATGCCTGGCCGAGTGCGAGCTCGAAATGGAGGAAATGCTGCGGAAGCCAGGGGGGCCTCCGTCGGAGGCGGCCGCCGCCGCGGCAGCAGCAGCCCCGCCGCAGCAGCGGCGGGTCACTGCGGCCGATGGCGACTGCGCGCAGCTGCAGTGCCGCCCAGAGTACGAATTCCTCACCCTGCGCGGCCGCGAGCAGAAGAGCGCGCGCATCGCTGCGCGCGCCAAAGAGTGCAGCGAGGTGCAGTTGCCGCATCGGGAAAGGTCTGCCGACGGGGTGTACAAGACGAAGAAGCACGAAAGAGCGCAGGGATATACGCGTGTCATGGTGGCAGAGCTGAGGATGGATAACACGTACGCCGGTTTCGGCAGCCGCGCGCGCGTGCGCGCGGTGCACCTCTACCGCGACACGGCGAAATGTCAGAAGGATTTCAAGACAGCCGGGAAGGAGTGGTGGCCCAAACTCGGCCGAGTATTACGTGAGCACCAGGTTGATATCCTTTGCGGGGATTTTAACATGGCGCTCACGCAAACGGTGCCCCGCTTGAAAGATTTGGGCGTGCACGCTCAGACGGCCGCGGTGTACCTGTGGCGGGGGGTGGACGGCACGCCCTGCCTGGACAGTTGCGGCATTTTCGTGCTGAACCGTCCGGGTGAGTACCGCCTGTTATACCCTCTCAAGTTTGTCCACGACAACGACGACACGGGATTGCTGTCGAAGGGCGAATCGGTGATCGGAGTCCACGGGTACAAGAACATGCCCAGGGCAGATGCCCCCGCAGCAGCGGGGGCCGACCCTTGCCAGAAGGAGGTTCCGACGCTGTGGCGCCACAGGCAGAACGGTGGTCCAGGAGCGCCTTACAATTGCTTTTACCCGAAGAAGCCTGCCCGCGAACACTTGGTCGACCTTTTGTCACCATCAGTTCAATCCTTACATCAGATCGAAGTGAAGGAGCAGGAAAAACGACAACGCGCCGAGGCCGAAGCCAGAGGTGACCACAGGTACGCCAACTCTCGCGACGTCCTCCTTCCGCGCGCAGCAAAAGGACCTTCGCGTGCACATCGTGGAAGTGGATGGGCGCTGGCACGGCGGCGCCCACTACCCCCTGATGTTCAACGTGAAGATGGCGCCCAACCGTTCCATCGATGGCAAAGCCGCTCGCGCAGAAGGAAAGAGAGAGAGGCGCCGCGAGAGGAAGGCGCTCGAGGACGCAGCAGCGGCCGAGGACGCCGCAGCAGCGTCGCCCGTGCAGCAGGGGCGCCAGGGACAGCGAGAAGACTGCGCAAATCGCGCGGCACCTGGGGCCAGGTGGTCTGACCTCGCTGACGAGCACACCGCCTGGGCGCAGCAGTGGCCATGTCCGCCAGCAGCGCCTCCGCGCACAACGCCTCCGCAGCGCCAGCCGTCAGGGCCCCCGCAGCAGCGGGAGCCGCCGCGGGCCGAGGAACACCAGCCGCGCCAAGGATTCCCGCAGGAGCGGGACTGGTGGGCGCAAGAGAAACGCGACGGCTGGTGGGGATGGCGCGACGGCTGGGAGGAGAACCGCTGGGGCAACGAGGGCGGCTGGTGGGGATGGCGCGACGGCTGGGATGCGGCGACACCCAGAGGCCCCGCAGCAGCGTGGCAAGGCGGCGCCGCTTCCAGCGCAGCCAGAGACAGTTTTCAACATCTTGCTGCGCTTGTGTGCCCGCGACAACCAGACGATGACGATAACGCTGGTTGGACGCACGCTCCTAAGGATGACGACGACAACCCGTGGCGGGAAATAGCATAATTACTAAAGAGCGCACAGGGGAGCGACCTTCCGCAGCAGCGGAGGGATGCCTCGCGAATTCCGCGTGAGCGGCGGAGGGGTGAACTCGGGCGCGCACGGTTTTGCGCGTTGACGCGTAGTGTGCGGCGCCGCATGCGGTATAAAAAAACGCTGCCATCTGTGCTGTCGTCTTCGTCCTCCCCCCTCCTTTGCTTTGCTTCCCTTTGCATTCCCTCCTCCCAATCCCCCGCCCGCCATCATTTCTTCTTCTTGCCCATCGCTTCCACTCACGCAACCCACACAGCGACCCCTTCTCTCACAGATGGGCTCGGGGCGGGGAACCCTTCTCTCACAGAGGGGGGGCCGATGCATCAATGGTTCTGCTGTTCAGGCGGATGGATTATCTCCGGGAGCGCGCGCGACGCTTCCGACCAATCCATGCTGGCACGCGCGACGCGTCCGACCAATCCCCGGGGGCGCGCGCGGCGCTTCCGACCTATCTCTGGGAGCGCGCGCGACGCTTCCGACCAATCCCCAGCGGCGCGCGCGACGCTGAAGCGCCGAGGGAACCAGCCGAAGCCGAGCACCGAGCGAAGAACGCCGGAGCGAACCAACCGAACAAAAAGGCTCGGCTAAAGAGCGCGAGTAACGCACGGCGCCTTGAACCGCGCCGGGAGCGCGAGCCAGGGCGAGCCAAAGCGAACCAAGGCAAACCAAGAGCCAGAGAGTACCAGCGCGAACCACAACGAACCAGAGCGACCCAGAGCGAACCAGAGCGAAAAAAACAAGGCGAGCCAAAACAAAACAGGGCGAACCAAGGCGAACCAGGGGGAGCCAGGGCGAACCAGAGCGATTCTGGCGGACCGAAAGCGCAATCCAAAACGGCCACCAGCGGCGCATAGAATGGGGCGGCGGCAAGCGGCGCCAGGCGCAGACCACCGCCACCGCAAACCGCCACCGTAGGCCGCCACCGCAAACCGCCACCGCAAATCGCCACCGCAGACCGCCACCGCAGACCGCCACCGCAGACCGCCACTGCAGACCGCCCGCCACCGCAGACCGCCCGCCACCGCAGACCGTCACCGCAGACCGCCACCGCAGACCGCAGGCCGCAGCGCAAGCCGTCGCGCAGTCCGGCGCGCAACCCGGCGCGCCGGGAGCGCGGTCTGGCGGGCCGAAAGCGCATTCCAAAACGGCCACCAGCGGGACGTAGAAAAGGGGCGGCGGCGGCAAGCGGCGCCAGGCGCAGACCACCGCCACCGCAAACCGCCACCGTAGGCCGCCACCGTAAACCACCGCCACTGCAGACCGCCACCGTAGGCCGCCAGCGCAAACCGCTACCGCAGACTGCCACCGCAGACCGCCACTGCAGAGCACCACCGCAGCCCGCCACCGCAGATTGTCACCGCAAACCGTCACTGCAGACCGCCACCGCAAACCGCCACCGCAGACTGCTACCGCAGACCGCCACCGCAGACCGCCGCCGCAGACCGCCACTGCAGACCGCCACCGCAGACTGCCACCGCAGACCGCCACCGCAGAGCGCCGCTGCAGACCGCCACCGCAGACTGCCACCGCAGACCGTCACCGCGAACCTTCGCCGCAAACCGCCACCGCAGACCGCCACCGCGGACCGCCACCGCAGACCGCCCCCGCAGACCGCCACCGCAGACCGCCACCGCAGACCGCTACTGCAGATTTGCACCGCAGACCGCCACCGCAGACCGCCACCGTAGGCCGCCACCGCAGACAGCCACCGCAGACCGCCACCGCAGACCGCCACTGCAGACCGCCACCGCAGACCGCCCCCGCAGACCGCTACCGCAGACTGCCACCGCAGACCGCCATTGCAGACCGCCACCGCAGACCGCAGACCGCAAACCGACACCGCAGACCGCCACCGCAGGCCGCAACGCAAGCCGTCGAGCCGGCCGTCGGGCAGTGCGGCGCGAAATCCGGCGCGTCGGGAGCGCGTTGTGGCGGACCGAAAGCGCACTCCAAAACGGCCACCAGCGAGGCGTAGAAAGGGGCGGCGGCGGCAGGCGGCGCCAGGCGCAGACCACCGCCACCGTAGGCCGCCACCGTAGGCCGCCACCGCAGACCGCCACCGCAGACCGCCACTGCAGACCGCCACCGCAGACTGCCACCGCAGACCGCCACCGCAGGTCGCCACCGCAAACCGCTACCGCAGACTGCCGCCGCAGACCGTCACTGCAAACTGCCACCGCAGACTGCCACCGCAGACCGTCACCGCAAATCGCCACTGCAGACCGCCACCGCGGACTGCCACCGCAGACTGCCACCGCAGACCGCCACCGAGAACCGCCACCGCAGACCGCCACCGCAAACCGCCACCGCAGACCGCCATCGCAGACCGCCGCCGCAGGTCGCCACCGCAGACCGCTACCGCAGACCGCCGCCGCAGACCGCCACTGCAAACCGCCACCGCAGACTGCCACCGCAGAATGCCGCCGCAGACCGTCATTGCAAACCGCCACCGCAGATTGTCACCGCAAATTGCCACCGCAGACCGTCACCGCAAACCGCCACTGCAGACCGCCGCCGCGGATTGCCACCGCAGATTGCCACCGCAGACCGTCACCGAGAACGCCCACCGCAGACAACTACCGCAGATTGCCACCGCAAACCGTCACCGAGAACCGCCACCGCAGACCGCGACCGTCTGCCGCGGCGGTCTGCGGCCCGCGGCGGTCCGCGGGTTTGCGGCGGTTTGCGGCGGTCTGCGGCGGCGGTCTACGGCGGCGGTCTGCGGTCCGCGGCGGTTTGCGGTGGCGGTTTACGGCGGCGGTTTTCGGTCCGCGGCCGTCTGCGGCGGCCATTTGCAGTCCGCGGCGGTCTGCGGCGGCGGTCTACGGCGGCGGTCTGCAGTCCGCGGCGGTTTGCAGCGCCGGTCTGCGGTCAAGGCGGCGGTGCGCGGCCCGCGGTCTGCAGCGGTCTGCGGCGGCGGTCTGCGGTCCGCGGCGGTCTACGGGGGCGGTCTGCGGTCCGCGGCGGTCTACGGCGGCGGTCTGCGGTCCGCGGCGGTTTGCGGCGGCGGTCTACAGCGGCGGTGTGCGGCGGCCGTTTGCGGTCTGCGGCGGTTCACGGCGGCGGTCTGCGGCGGCGGTCTGCGGTCCGCGGCCGTCTGCGGTCCGCGGCGGTCTGCGGCGGCGGTCTGCGGCGGCGGTTTGCGGTCTGCGGCGGTCTGCGGCGGCGGTTTGCGGTCCGCGGCGGCTCGCGGCGCCGTCTGCTCGACCGAAAGTCCGCGTTGCTCGGCGCGCGCCTCACCCCAATGCGGGGGCGCGACTGAGCGGCGCCGTTGCTCAGCTGCCGCGCGGCGGTTTCACCCTTGACTTAGCGCGAGTGCCGTTGGCGGCCAATTCGGCCGGGCCGCGCCAAGCTTTGCGATTTCGGGTCCGTTTGCACGGTCGCCGACGGAAAGCTTCAGGGCGCGCTGACTCCTGGCACGGCTAAGTGGACCGCGCCAGCCTGTCCAGACCACCGCGCGCGACATGTGGGCACTGGGGTGCGTCTGCCTCGAGATGCTGCGTCGCTTCGCGCCATGGTTTCTTGATCGCCATGAAGAAAAGGGCCCTCGAGCGTTCCCTCCAGATCAGCTGGCGGCGAGCGTACTCGCATGAGTCCAGCAGGGCAGCCTGCCATATCCTGACGCGTTCCTAAATTGCGCCCCGGCCGTAGTTCAGCTCGCCAAAATGACATTTTAGCGCAACCGGGGGCCTCCCGCGCCGCCCCGAACAGACAAACCCGGCGCTGCCCTGGAGGGGCTGCACTCCCGGCCCTCTCCCGGCGCTCCCGGCGCTCGCTCCCCAGGCGCTCCCCGGGCGCTCCCGGGCGCTCGCTCCCCGGGCGTTCCCCGGGTGTTCCCCGGGCGGTTCCCGGGCGCCCCCCGGGCGCTCCCCGGACGCTCCCCAGGCGCTCCCGGGCGCTCCCGCTCCTCGGGCGCTCCCCGGGCGCTCCCGGGCGCTCCCCGGGCGCTCCCCGGGTGCTCCCCGGGCGCTTCCGGGCGCTCCCTGGACGGTTCCCGGGCGCTCCCAGGCGCTCGCTCCTTGTTCCTCGGGCGGTTCCCAGGCGCTCCCCGGGCGCTCCTCGGGCGCTCCGAAGGCGCTCCGAAGGCGCTCCCAGGCGATTCCCGGGCGGTTCCCGGGCGCTCCCCGGGCGCTCCCGGGCGCTCGCTCCCCGGTTACTCCCCGGGTACTCCCCGGGCGCTTCCCGAACGCTCCCCGAGCGCTTCCCTGGCGTTCCCGGGCGCCCCCGAGCGCTCGCTCCCCGGGCGCTCCCCGGGCGCTCGCTCCCCGGACGCTCCCCGGGCGGTTCCCGGGCGCTCCCCGGGCGCTCCCCGGGCGCTCCCCGGGCGCTCCCCGGGCGCTCGCTCCCCGTGCGTTCCCCGAGCGCTCGCTCCCCGTCGCGCGTTCCCCGGGCGCTCCCCGGGCCGCCCCGGGATTCAAAATTAAGGGATTCCCCGCTTCCCGGGCCGGATTTCAGCTGATTTGGGGCCTCCCAGGGCGGATTTGGGCTGGCGTGGGGCCTCGCAGGTCGGATTCCGGTTGATTTGAGGCCTCCCGGGCCGGATGTTCGTTGATTTGGGGCCTCCCGATGGGATTTCGGCTGATCCGGAGAGAATTTTGGCCGCGGGCGATCTCGGGACCGCTCCCTGACGAGCCGCACCTCATGCACATCAAGTTTTTCGAGGTGCGGGCGTGGGTCCTGAAGCGTCTCCGAGATCTCGCACCTTGAAAAAATGAGGTGCGTGAGGTGCGGGCGTCTTGATGTCCGGCAACCCGCGCAGCCGCGAAACCCGCGCAGCCGCGCAGCCGCGCAGCACTGAATCCAGAGCCTCCCGGGCGCTG
The DNA here is from genome assembly GCA_963575745.1 of Prorocentrum cordatum. Lineage (NCBI taxonomy): Eukaryota > Dinophyceae > Prorocentrales > Prorocentraceae > Prorocentrum > Prorocentrum cordatum. The sequence goes on from CAUYUJ010015063.1 coordinate 167,176, forward strand.
ATTCCAGAGCCCCCGAGCCTGATTCCAGCCCCCCGGGCCCTGATTCCAGAGCCTCCCGGGCCCTGATTCCAGCCCCCCGGGCCCTGACTCCAGCCTCCCAGGCTCTGATTCCAGCCGCCCGGAGGAGCCTGATTCGAGCACCTGTGGTATCGTTGTGGTATCGATGTGGTATCGCTGTGGTGTCGCTGTGGTATCGCTGTGGTCTCGTTGTGGTATCGCTGTGGTATCGCTGTGGTATCGCTGTGGTATCGCTGTGGTATCGCTGTGGTGTCGCTGTGGTGTCGCCGTGGCATCGCTGTGGTGGCGCTGTGGCCTCCCGGGCCCTGATTCAATACCCTCCCGGGCCCTGAATCCAGCCTCCCGGGCCCTGACTCCAGCCTCCCGGGCCCTGATTCCAGCCCCCCCCCTTCCCTGTCCTGACTCCAGCCTCTCAGGCTCTGATTCCAGCCGCCCGGGCTCTGATTCCAGCCCCCCCCGGGTCCCGACTCCAGCCTCCCGGACCCTGATTCCAGCCCCCCGGGCCCTGATTCCAGCCTCCCGGGCCCTGATTCCAGAACCTCCCAGGCCCTGATTCCATCCTCCCAGGCCCTGAGTCCAGCCTCCCGACCCCTGATTCGACCCCCACCCCGGGGCCCTGACTCCAGTTTCCCGGGCCCTGATTCGAGCTTCCCAGGCCTTGATTCCAGCCTCCCGGGCCCTGGTGCCAGCCCCGCCCCCTCCCCGGGAAGCGGGAATTTGCCAAATTCGCTCGGGTAGGACCCGGCGCGACCGGGTACGACCCGGCGCGACCCGGCACGACCGGGCACGATTCGGCACGACCGGGCACGACCCGGCGCGACCGGGCACGGCCTGCAGGGGACGCAATCAGCCCCCAAGACGAGCCCAAGAGGCTCCCAAGACGGTCCCAAGACGACCCAAGACCCGCCATGATCGACCCAAGACACCCAAGATCTCGCCAAGAGCTTCCAAGATCGCCGCCAAGACGCTCCCAAGAACAAAATTGCAATACAAAACAGATAATTCAAATATAATTTATTAATTGTACATGTAAAACCCGATATATATATATATATATATATATATATATATATATAGCAGGAATATCAGGAAAACACAGCGTTCTCACAGGGGTAATCCCTGGGAAGGTCAGGAATATCAGGAAAACACGGCGTTTTCCACCAGGGCAATGTTTCGGCAGCCCCAGGAGGCCTCGGCGCCTGGGTAGTCTCTGGAAATGTCAGGAATATCAGGAATATCAGGAAAACGCAGCGTTTTCTCAGGGGTAATCCCTGGGAAGGTCAGGAATGTCAGGAAAACACAGCGTTTTTCACCAGGGCCATCTCTGGGAAGATCTTGGAAATCTGGAAAATCTGGTAAACGGTATTTTTCCAAGAGCAGGAGGATGATAATCAAATCGTGTAGCTTCAACAGGGCAGCGTTGGCCGTCGGCTGCCCCCCGTCAGTTGTGAACGCAGCTCCCCAATCAGTTCTGCGAGCAGCCTCCTGCTACGAAACATTACTCGCAAAACTAGCTGTGAACGCCGCTCCACACTTAGTTTTGTGAGTGATGTCTTCCTCCTCACCCTCGTCATGCTCCTCACCCTCCTCTTCTTCCTCCTCCTACTCCTCCTGCTCCTCCCCATCCTTCCTCCTCCTTCTTTTCTTCACTCAACCCCACCTCTCCGCTTCATGGCGTCACTCACAAATCTAGTTGCGAACGCAGCTCCGCAACCAGTTTTGCGAGCAGCCTCCTGATAAGAGACATTACTCGCAAATCTAAATGTGAACGCCGCTCCACACCTAGTTTTGTGAGTAAGGTGTTGCTCCTCACCTTCGTCATGCTCCTCCACCCTCCTCTTCTTCCTCCTCCTACTCCTCCTGCTCCCCCCCCCTTCCTCCTCCTTCGTTTCTTCACTCTACCCCCACCTCTCCGCTTCGCGGCGTCACTCGCAAATCTAGTTATGAACGCAGCTCCACAACCAGTTTTGTGAGCAGCCTCCTGCTACGAAACATTACTCGCAAAACTAGCTGTGAACGCCGCTCCACACCTAGTTTTGTGAGTAAGGTGTTGCTCCTCACCTTCGTCATGCTCCTCACCCTCCTCTTCTTCCTCCTCCTACTCCTCCTGCTCCTCCCCCCTCCTCCTTCGTTTCTTCACTTGACCCCCGCCTCCCCGCTTCGTGGCGTCACTCGCAAATCTAGTTGTGAACGCAGCTCCCCAATCAGTTCTGCGAGCAGCCTCCTGCTACGAAACATTACTCGCAAAACTAGCTGTGAACGCCGCTCCACACCTAGTTTTGTGAGTAAGGTGTTGCTCATCACCTTCGTCATGCTCTTCACCCTCCTCTTCTTCCTCCTCCTACTCCTGCTGCTCCTCCCCCCTCCTCCTTCTTTTCTTCACTTTACCCCCACCTCTCCGCTTCGCGGCGTCACTCACAAATCTAGTTGTGAACGCAGCTCCCCAATCAGTTCTGCGAGCAGCCTCCTGCTACGAAACATTACTCGCAAAACTAGCTGTGAACGCCGCTCCACACCTAGTTTTGTGAGTGATGTCTTCCTCCTCACCCTCGTCATGCTCCTCGCCCTCCTCTTCTTCCTCCTCCTACTCCTCCTGCTCCCCCCCATCCTTCCTCCTCCTTCTTTTCTTCACTCAACCCCCCTCTCCGCTTCATGGCGTCACTCACAAATCTAGTTGCGAACGCAGCTCCGCAACCAGTTTTGCGAGCAGCCTCTTGATAAGAGACATTACTCGCAAAACTAAATGTGAACGCCGCTCCACACCTAGTTTTGTGAGTAAGGTGTTGCTCCTCACCTTCGTCATGCTCCTCACCCTCCTCTTCTTCCTCCTCATACTCCTCCTGCTCCTCCCCCCTTCCTCCTCCTTCGTTTCTTCACTCTACCCCCACCTCTCCGCTTCGTGGCGTCACTCGCAAATCTAGTTGTGAACGCAGCTCCACAACCAGTTTTGTGAGCAGCCTCCTGCTACGAAACATTACTCGCAAAACTAGCTGTGAACGCCGCTCCACACCTAGTTTTGTGAGTAAGGTGTTGCTCCTCACCTTCGTCATGCTCCTCACCCTCCTCTTCTTCCTCCTCCTACTCCTCCTGCTGCTACGGCTCCTGATCACTCAGCCCCCTCCTCTCCACTTCGAGGCGTTACCCTCCAATCTAATTGCGAATGCAACTCCACAACAAACCTTGCGAGCAACCTTCCGCTACGAATCATTATTCACAAAACTTGTTGTGAACGCCGCTCCACAGCTAGGAAGAGGCGGTGGAAAATGGGGGAGGATGTTGCTCAACTATGGCTGGTGCCACTGGAGCTCGGCATTCACCAGATGACGCGGAGGAGGAGGAGGAGAACAAGGGGCTCAATTTTGAGGAGTAGGGCAAATATGGTTTGGAGGAGAAGGTGGAGGAGGAGGTGGTGGAGGGGGAGGAGGAGGAGACGATGAGCAGGAGGACAAACATTGGGAGGAGGAGGAGAAGGAGGAGGAGGAAGAGGTGAATGAGGATTCAGAGAAGGAGGAGAAGGAAGAATAGTAGGAGGATTCTGATGAGGAGGACAAACATGAGGGAGAGCTTGAGGAGAATTTAAAGAAGGAGGAGGGGAGAGAAGCAGGAGGAGGACAATGAGTTTAAATTTGCGGAATCGGAATAGGAGGAGGACAACATGCCGAAGAGGAGATGGAGGAGGATTCAGAGAAGGAAGATGAAGAGGACAAGGAGGAGAGGAGGGGAAGGAGGAAGAGGAGGACAAGGAGTTTGAAAGTGAGAGGGGGTAGGAGGAGGAGATGAGGACAAACATGAGGAAGAAGTGGATGAGGATTCATAGAATGAGGAGGACGAGGGGAAGGAGAAGGAAGAGGAGGAGGAAGAGAAGAGTTGAGGCCAATGCATTTGATTTTGAAGCGGAGGGGGAAGAAGACAAACATAAGGAGGAAGAGGATGTGGAGGAGGATTGGGAGACGGTAGAGGAGGAAAATGAGGAGGAGGACGAGGAGGACAAGGCGTTTGGCATCGAGGAGGAGGAGGAAGAGGAGGACGAGGAGGAGAGGACAATTATGAGGAGAAGGTGGAGAAAGCTTCAAAGAAGAAAGATGAGAAAGAGAAAGAGAGGGAGGGGGAGTTTGAGGTTGAGAAGGAGTAGGATGCTGAGGAGGAGGAGGAGGAGGGGCATCATAAACATGAGATGGTGAGATTGGATTGCAATGCGCCGCGAAAGACTGAAGTCGCTTCGCGCTGAAGTGTTTGGATTGCAATCGACGGAATTGCGGTTTGCAACGTAGCAAACCATCATGAAGAAAAACAAGAGGAAGGAACGGGTTATGATGACTGGAGGGATGATGGGAGAATGTGTATGATCATGTGGGGGGGTGGGGGGGGGGCGAGCATGGTGCCCCCCCCCCCCCTCATATGATCATACATATTCCTTGTTTGCTACTCCTCTTCCTCGCGCGCCCTGGGGGGGGGGGGGGCCTGGGCTTCCTGGGGCTTCCTGAGGCCTCCTGGCCTTCCCGAGTCTTCCGAAACGCTTCCTGGGGCTTCCCGAAGCCTCCTGGGGCTGCCGAAACACTGCCCTGGTGAAAAACGCTGTGTTTTCCTGATATTCCTGACCTTCCCAGGGATTACCCTGAGAAAACGCTGTGTTTTCCTGATATTCCTGATATTCCTGACATTTCCAGAGACTACCGTGAGCCTGCAGGGTAGTCTCTAGAAATGTCAGGAATATCAGGAACATCAGGAAAACACAGCGTTTTCTCAGGGGTAATCCCTGGGAAGGTCAGGAACATCAGGAAAACACAGCGTTTTCCACCAGGACAATGTTTCGGCAGCCCCAGGAGGCCTCGGCGCCTGGGTAGTCTCTGGAAATGCCAGGAATATCAGGAATATCAGGAAAACGCAGCGTTTTCTCAGGGGTAATCCCTGGGAAGGTCAGGAATATCAGGAAAACACAGCGTTATTTACCAGGGCCATATCTGGGAAGATCTTGGAAATCTGGAAAATCTGACAAACGGTATTTTTTTCAAGAGCAGGAGGATGATAATCAAATCGTGTAGCTTCAAAAGGGCAGCGTTGGCCGTCGGCTGCCCCCCCGCCAGTTGCGAACGCAGCTCCCCAATCAGTTATGCGAGCAGCCTCCTGCTACGAAACATTACTCGCAAAACTAGCTGCGAACGCCGCTCCACACCTAGTTTTGTGAGTGATGTCTTCCTCCTCACCCTCGTCATGCTCATCACCCTCCTCTTCTTCCTCCTCCTACTCCTCCTGCTCCTCCCCATCCTTCCTCCTCCTTCTTTTCCTCACTCAACCCCACCTCCCCGCTTCATGGCGTCACTCACAAATCTAGTTGCGAACGCAGCTCCGCAACCAGTTTTGCGAGCAGCCTCCTGATAAGAGACATTACTCGCAAAACTAAATGTGAACGCCGCTCCACACCTAGTTTTGTGAGTAAGGTGTTGCTCCTCACCTTCGTCATGCTCCTCACCCTCCTCTTCTTCCTCCTCCTACTCCTCCTGCTCCTCCCCCCTTCCTCCTCCTTCGTTTCTTCACTCTACCCCCACCTCTCCGCTTCGTGGCGTCACTCGCAAATCTAGTTGTGAACGCAGCTCCACAACCAGTTTTGTGAGCAGCCTCCTGCTACGAAACATTACTCGCAAAACTAGCTGTGAACGCCGCTCCACACCTAGTTTTGTGGTAAGGTGTTGCTTCACTCACCTCGTCTGCTCCTCACCCTCCTCTTCTTCCTCCTCCTACTCCTCCTGCTCCCCCCTCATCCTCCTTCTTTTCTTCACTTTACCCCCACCTCCCCGCTTCGTGGCGTCACTCGCAAATCTAGTTGTGAACGCAGGCTCCCCAATCAGTTCTGCGAGCAGCCTCCTGCTACGAAACATTACTCGCAAAACTAGCTGTGAACGCCGCTCCACACCTAGTTTTGTGAGTAAGGTGTTGCTCCTCACCTTCGTCATGCTCTTCACCCTCCTCTTCTTCCTCCTCCTACTCCTGCTGCTCCTCCCCCCTCCTCCTTCTTTTCTTCACTTTACCCCCACCTCTCCGCTTCGTGGCGTCACTCACAAATCTAGTTGTGAACGCAGCTCCCCAATCAGTTATGCGAGCAGCCTCCTGCTACGAAACATTACTCGCAAAACTAGCTGTGAACGCCGCTCCACACCTAGTTTTGTGAGTGATGTCTTCCTCCTCACCCTCGTCATGCTCCTCACCCCCTCTTCTTCCTCCTCCTACTCCCTCCTCTCCCCCCCATCTTCCTCCTCCTTCTTTTCTTCACTCAACCCCACCTCTCCGCTTCATGGCGTCACTCACAAATCTAGTTGCGAACGCAGCTCCGCAACCAGTTTTGCGAGCAGCCTCTTGATAAGAGACATTACTCGCAAACTAAATGTGAACGCCGCTCCACACCTAGTTTTGTGAGTAAGGTGTTGCTCCTCACCTTCGTCATGCTCCTCACCCTCCTCTTCTTCCTCCTCCTACTCCTCCTGCTCCTCCCCCCTTCCTCCTCCTTCGTTTCTTCACTCTACCCCCACCTCTCCGCTTCGTGGCGTCACTCGCAAATCTAGTTGCGAACGCAGCTCCACAACCAGTTTTGCGAGCAGCCTCCTGCTACGAAACATTACTCGCAAAACTAGCTGTGGACGCCGCTCCACACCTAGTTTTGTGAGTAAGGTGTTGCTCCTCACCTTCGTCATGCTCCTCACCCTCCTCTTCTTCCTCCTCCTACTCCTCCTGCTGCTACGGCTCCTGATCACTCAGCCCCCTCCTCTCCACTTCGAGGCGTTACCCTCCAATCTAATTGCGAATGCAACTCCACAACAAACCTTGCGAGCAACCTTCCGCTACGAATCATTATTCACAAAACTTGTTGTGAACGCCGCTCCACAGCTAGGAAGAGGCGGTGGAAAATGGGGGGATGTTGCTCAACTATGGCTGGTGCCACTGGAGCTCGGCATTCACCAGATGACGCGGAGGAGGAGGAGGAGAACAAGGGGCTCAATTTTGAGGAGTAGGGCAAATATGGTTTGGAGGAGAAGGTGGAGGAGGAGGTGGTGGAGGGGGAGGAGGAGGAGACGATGAGCAGGAGGACAAACATTGGGAGGAGGAGGAGAAGGAGGAGGAGGAAGAGGCGAATGAGGATTCAGAGAAGGAGGAGAAGGAAGAATAGTAGGAGGATTCTGATGAGGAGGACAAACATGAGGGAGAGCTTGAGGAGAATTTAAAGAAGGAGGAGGGGAAGAGAAGCAGGAGGAGGACAATGAGTTTAAATTTGCGGAATCGGAATAGGAGGAGGACAACATGCCGAAGAGGAGATGGAGGAGGATTCAGAGAAGGAAGATGAAGAGGACAAGGAGGAGGAGGAGGAGGAGGAGAGGAGGACAAGGAGTTTGAAAGTGAGAGGGGGTAGGAGGAGGAGAATGATGAGGACAAACATGAGGAAGAAGTGGATGAGGATTCATAGAATGAGGAGGACGAGGGGAAGGAGAAGGAAGAGGAGGAGGAAGAGAAGAGTTGAGGCCAATGCATTTGATTTTGAAGCGGAGGGGGAAGAAGACAAACATAAGGAGGAAGAGGATGTGGAGGAGGATTGGGAGACGGTAGAGGAGGAGAATGAGGAGGAGGACGAGGAGGACAAGGCGTTTGGTATCGAGGAGGAGGAGGAAGAGGAGGACGAGGAGGAGAGGACAATTATGAGGAGAAGGTGGAGAAAGCTTCAAAGAAGAAAGATGAGAAAGAGAAAGAGAGGGAGGGGGAGCTTGAGGTTGAGAAGGAGTAGGATGCTGAGGAGGAGGAGGAGGAGGAGGGGCATCATAAACATGAGATGGTGAGATTGGATTGCAATGCGCCGCGAAAGACTGAAGTCGCTTCGCGCTGAAGTGTTTGGATTGCAATCGACGGAATTGCGGTTTGCAACGTAGCAACCATCATGAAGAAAAACAGGAGGAAGGAACGGGTTATGATGACTGGAGGGATGATGGGAGAATGTGTATGATCATGTGGGGGGGGGCGAGCAGCAATATATATATATATATATATATATATATATATATATACACACACACACATATAACGCCGCTCCGGGCCCGGAGGCCACGGGGCCGGAGCCTCGACCGCAAATGGGTGGCCCGGGGGCCCGGGGCGCTTTTGGGAGGCCCCAAATCAGCCAGGAGGCCGATCAGAGAGTCGTCCAGGCGGCCCCAGACGACCCCGAGACACCCCCCAGACGCTCTCCAGGGGCCTCCGGCGGCCCAAAATGCGTTTTAAATTGCCGTGGAGGCCCCCGAAACGCCCCAAGAGGCCTCTAAGATGCCTCCCAAGAGCGCCCGGAGAGGCCAAAATCGTTGATTTTCATTTGTTTTTTCGATGTTTTTTGCTTTCTCGCTGTTTCGGCTTTCCGGCGCTAAAGAAAAGCCCAAGAGGCCCTCAAGACCGCTCCAAGACTGCCCAAGAGGCCCCCAAGAGAGCCCCAAGACGGCCCAAGAGAGCCCCAAGACTGCCCCCAGACCCGCCCAAGACGGCCCAAGAGAGCCACAAGAAGGCCCCAGGAGCCCTCAGACAGCCGTCCCGGCGGCCCCAGACGGTCTCGAGACGTTCCCAAGACCGCCTCCAGGTGTCTCCAGCAGCCCACGATGCGTTTTTATCTGCCCAGGAGGCCTCCCATGACGCCCCAAGAGGCTTGAATATGCCGCCCAAGAGCGGCCCGAGAGGCCAAAATCGTTGATTTTCATTGGTTTTTTCCGATGTTTGTTGCTTTCTCGCTGTTTCGGCTTTCCGACGCTCCAAGACTGCCCAAGAGGTTCCCAAGACCACTCCAAGACGGCCCAAGAGGCCCCCAAGAGAGCCCCAAGACGGCCCAAGAGAGCCCCAAGACTGCCCCTAGACCCGCCCAAGACGGCCCAAGAGAGCCCCAAGAAGGCCCCAGGAGCCCTCAGACAGCCGTCCCGGCGGCCCCAGACGGTCTCGAGACGCTCCCAAGACCGCCTCCAGGTGTCTCCAGCGGCCCACGATGCGTTTTCAACTGCCCAGGAGGCCCCCCAAGACCGCCTCCAGGTGTCTCCAGCAGCCCACGATGCGTTTTTATTTGCCCAGGAGGCCTCCCATGACGCCCCAAGCGGCTTGAATATGCCGCCCAAGAGCGGCCCGAGAGGCCAAAATCGTTGATGTTCATTGTTTTTTTTTCCGATGTTTTTTGCTTTCTCGCTGTTTCGGCTTTCCGACGCTCCAAGACTGCCCAAGAGGTTCCCAAGACCATTCCAAGACGGCCCAAGAGGCCCCCAAGAGAGCCCCAAGACGGCCCAAGAGAGCCCCAAGACTGCCCCCAGACCCGCCCAAGACGGCCCAAGAGAGCCCCAAGAAGGCCCCTGGAGCCCTCAGACAGCCGTCCCGGCGGCCCCAGACGGTCTCGAGACGCTCCCAAGACCGCCTCCAGGTGTCTCCAGCGGCCCACGATGCGTTTTCAATTGCCCAGGAGGCCCCCCAAGACGCCCCAAGAGGCTTGAAGATGCCGCCCAAGAGGGCCCGAGAGTCCCAAATCGTTGATTCTCATTTTTTTTTATGTTTTTTGCTTTCTCGCTGTTTCGGCTTTCCGACGCTCCAAGACCGCCCAAGAGGCTCCCAAGACCGCTCCAAGACGGCCCAGGAGGCCCCCAAGAGAGCCCCAAGACGGCCCAAGAGAGCCTCAAGACTGCCCCCAGACCCGCCCAAGACGGCCCAAGAGGGCCCCAAGAAGGCCCCAAGAGCGGCCCAAGAGAGGGAACACGAACCGAAAAATCGAGCTCTCCGCCCCAAGATGCCCCCAGGAACCCCCAAGAGGCCCCCAAGACGCCCCAAGAGGCCCCCGAGAGGCCCAAAAGAGGCCCCAAGAGGCCCCAAAACGGCTCCCAAGAGGCTTCAAAACTGCCTCCACGAGGCCCCCGAGAGGCCTACCACGAGATCCCAACGAGCACTCAAGAGGCTTCTGACCCACAGCCCACGCACGGCGGAGGGGGGGCCGAAGGCCAGTAGATGCAAACGTGCCCCGTTGACGTTTGACAGATTTGGCCGTTCTCGGATCTTCGGCCTCGGGGAGGCCCAAGACGCCCCAAGAGCCTTCCAAGAGGCGCCCAAGAGGCCCGAGAGAGGCCCCAAGAGGCCCCAAAACGGCCCCCACGAGGCTTCAAAACTGCCTCCACGAGGCCCCCGAGAGGCCTACCACGAGATCCCAACGAGCACTCAAGAGGCTTCTGACCCACAGCCCAGGCACGGCGGAGGGAGGGGCCGAAGGCCAGTACATGCAGACGTTCCCCGTTGACGTTTGACAGATTTGGCCGTTCTCGGATCTTTGGACTCGGGAAGGGATGCTGAGGACCAGGAGGGAAGAGGAGCGGAGGATGAGGAGGACTGGAGGTGAGGAAGGACGACGAGGAGGTGAAGGAAGAATGGGAGGGAGAGATTCAAGAGAGCGGGGGGGACAGGGAGGGGGAGGAAGAGGAGGAGGAAGAGAAGGAAAAGCAGGGATCTTCTTCGAGGAAGCGGCGTCGAGGGGGAGGAAGAGGAGAGGAGAACGGGGAGGGATAGAACGGGGAAGAGGTGGAGGAGGAGGAGGACGACGACGACAAGGGGGCCCCGAGGCCGCGACCACGACCACAAATGGGCGGCCCGGGGGCCCCGGGGCGCTTCCGGGGCGCCGGGGGCCTTCTAAGATCGCCCGAAGACGGCCCCAGATACCGCTCCAAGACAGCCCAAGAAGCTTCCAAGAGAGCCCCAAGACGACGCACGAGGTCCCCAATACAGTCCCTGACGCCCCCGGCGCCCCGGAAGCGCCCCGGGGCCCCCAGCCGCCGATTTGTGGTCGTGGTCGCGAACCGAGGGACGGAACGAGCAAGGGGCGCACCGGCAGCAGCGTCGACGGCGGCAGCGACGGCGGCAACAGCAGCGGCGACAGTGGCGAACCACAAGCAGCCTTGGAAACAATACCGACCAAAGAGACAAAAATAAGACCCACGAGTGGTCCAGAACTCGCATCCTCTCCACATTCCTCTCCATGAATCGTATCCTTGTCTTCAGTGCGTCACTGTTCGGTCCACGTGATTGCGACTTCTTCATTTCATGTGCGTGCCATTTGTGTGTACTTGCTCGCGTGCATCTGAAAGCTTATCAAGGGCCGGGGCTCGCTAGAACCTAAGCGCGCGCGAAGCGCGCGCGTGGTTCTATTGCATATACAGTCGGACGTATGCGTACGATGTGGACGGATTGATCGATTGTCAGCCTTCGCCCCTTCGTTATTGCTCTTGACCGCCCTGCATTTCCCTTGCTTGCCCCTTCGGCGGAGCTTCGTCATCATGAAAATCATCATCATCGTCGTCGTCGTCGTCATCATCACCACCACCACCACCATCATCATCATCACCATCGGTCCGTACCATTTTGGCTCAAGGCTTTTGTTCCGGTCGCTCTTCACATCGTGCTCCTGAACTGTCTCAATATGGCCAACGGGGTGAACTTGGTGATCACTTGCGAGCACCATGCCAGGGGTGATACTGACTTCGTCATCTGCACCCAGATAACGGGCCGCGAGGTGGGCAAGTTCCCTGTACCACAAGGCGAGAAAGTCTTCAGTGAATGGCTAGCGGATGAAGTCCTCAAAACTGTGAGCGAGAAATCGAAGGTCCGTTTGCAGCTCATTCGCGGAGATGGCGCACCCTTCTGGCCAGAGAGTGTCCAACAGCTGCAGAAGGCGGGGTACACGCCGAGGGAACTCCTCGCGAAAGGCCACTCTCGGGACCAAGTTTGCGCGGCAGGCTATTCAGCGAAAATGCTTCGCAAAAGTGGTTTCAAATCGTTGGAGGATCTCCGCTGGATCCACGAAGCTAGATATCCGCTGAAGGAGGTCAGCGAGGCCGGCTATCGTGAGTATGAACTCATCGCAGCCGGCTACTCGACAACGGATGCCCACAAGGTTGGTTATCCGGTCGACAAGGCGTTGGGTCTCTGCAGGTGCGGCTTGTCGTTGGATGAATTACGCCAGGGACGTGTGCCTGGTTATATTCTAGGAAGCACGACCAGGGAGGAGGAGCTCTACAAGGCGGGCTACTCCATGGACCAGCTACTCAATTCCTCGGTGGCTACGGGTGCAGCGCAGGTTCTGCTCAAGGGCGATGTGCCGCGAGAAGATGTCCTCGGGGCAAGTTTCAAAGCCCGTTTGTCGGCAGAACAGCTCCGCGAAGCTGGCTTCTCAGCAAAAGAGGCCCTCGCGGGAGCAGCTGGCTTCCCTGGCTTCTCGGTCAAGGATCTCTGCAGGGCGCGCTACGCAACGAAGGAGCTCGTTGAGGCGGGCTACTCGCTGCAGCAGCTCCACCAGGAGGGCTACAGGATGCACGACTTCCGAGACAGCGGCTACTCAGCGGCGCAGCTGCGCGCGGACGGGATTTCGGCGAAGACACTGGCCAAAGCGAAGGATCCCGAACACCTGGGGGGATTAGGAGAAGTGTTCTCATTGAAAGAGCTACGCGAGGCTAACTTGACAGTGGAGGATCTTAAGGGTGCTGGTGCGTATGCAGCAAGGTATATGCCAGGGGCCTTGCTCGAGGCCGGTTACTCAGTGAAGGAGCTTCTCGAGGGCGGCTTCTCGATCAAGGACATCAAAGACGCGCTCAGCCCCCACTCAAGGGGACATCAAAGGGTCTTTCCGAAGGATCTACCTCTGGTACGGCTTCTTCTCGAGGCCGGCGCCTCGGCGAAGGATCTTTCCGAAGCTGGCTACTCGCCGCGGCAGCTGCGCGCGGCCAGCTGCGCGCCAGAAGAATTTCGAGGAGAGGATTCCACGGCTGGCATCGGACAAGGTTTTAGCTTTCAAGATGAAGGAGAATTTCCTCCGCTGGGCACCGCGCCATCAGCCGCCAGGCGAAGGCGCCCTGCAAGGGATGCTTTTCGGCGGATCAGCCCCGCGAGGCCGACTGGCTGTTGACGGAGCGCTGCAAGTCTCGCTTTGCGGCGAATGAGAAGTGGATCCATCGTACGGCAATGAGTCGGCGATCACTCGCTTTGATGTTTTGTTGCTTACGCGGCGCCACCATCCAGACTTGAGCTACCTACTGTTTCATGCACACAGGCTCGGCCAAAGTGATCGTTTTGTAAGCGTGTCTCTCGTAGGCGCCTCGCCATGGAGAGGAAGGCGGCCTGAACGAAGCCTTTGTATGTACGATGACCTCTTTCTGAGTATGCACAACCCTTCAGAACCTCCTGTTATCTCACTCCCCCACCCTGTTCGGCTTCTTCTCTCTGACAGTTGGACGCCCGAACCGTCCTCCTCTGAGGTCGTAGCCCAGAAGCTGCCACTCACGCTTCTTGCGTCAGCATCCGGGTGCCGTCACACACGCCTCTGGCGTCTCTCTGACTTTGTTCGATTGTACGCTCGCCTCGAGAACTCGCCAGGTTCCAGGGTGCGCTGAATCTTTGCAGGGCTCGAGTGCGCTTTGTGTTTAAACTCAGCTCCAGGCAGTTCCTGCACCATTGCTAACAAATCCGAAGCCAACGCGGTTTTGGATGCCTTTCGATAAGTGACGTTATGGTTGGTAGGTCGAGATAGGTGGCAGTTTCATAGCTTAGCTAAAGGCTACAAGAGACCCCCCCTCCCCCCCCAAAAAAAACATCATCATCATCATCGTCGTCGTCGTCGTCGTCATCATCATCATCATCATCATCATCATCATCATCATCATCATCATCATCTGCAGCAGCAGCATCAGCATCATCATCATCATCATCACCACCACCATCATCATCATCAACATCATCATCATCATCGTCGTCGTCGTCATCATCATCGTCATCATCATCATCGTCATCGTCGGCATCACCATCGGCATCATCAACATCAACATCAGTATCATCCGGAGATCGCGGCCTTGTTTTCAATCCGTGGGGGTGGGGCCGCAGGGGGGTCGACATTCCATCTTCTCCCAGCCGGAGAGCTGACCCTCCTATTTCTGCCACCTGCAAATGATAATGATAATGATGATGATAATGATGATTGTGGTGATACTGATGCTGATAATTTTGACAAAAATGATGACAATGACAGTGCTGATAATGATAATGCCGATCACCATCGCCACCATCATCACCACCACCACAGTCACTACCGCCACCATCACCCCCTTCATTACCATCACTACCAGCACCGCCATCACCACCATCACCACCATCACCAGCATGATCACCAGCACCACCATCATCACCATCACCATTACGACCACAACCACAACCATCATCACCATCACCACCAGCACCATCACCACCATCACCACCATCGCCATCACCATCATCGCCATCATCACCGCCACCACCACCATCATCAGCAGCATCATCATCATCATCGTCATCGTCATCGTCATCACCATCATCACCACCAACATCATCATCATCATCATCATCGTCGTCGTCGTCGTTGTCGTCGTCGTCGTCGTCGTCATCATCATCATCATTATCAGCAGCAGCAGTATCATCGTCATCATCATCATCAGCAGCAGCAGTATCATCAGCATCAGCATCAGCATCATCATCATTATCAGCATCAGCAGCAGCATCATCATGATCACCACCGGCTAACATCTGTTCCTGGTTATCATCTGCTGATATAGTTTCCAGTGGCTCCACTCATGTTTGGCCGCTGCTGCCACGGCTGGATTCACGTCGAGGCATTGTTCAGAGTTGTCTCCGGGAGGGGTCCAGAGACCCCAAAGGGCCCCAAGAGAGGCCCAAGACGGGAAACCCAACTGAAATTTCCAGCCCCCCCGCCCCCGGAGGCCCCCAAGAGGCCCCCAAGAGACCCCCAAGAGGCCCAAAGACGCCCGCGGCAGGCCCCAAAGGCCCCCCAGAGGCCCCCCAAGAGGCCTCCAAGAGACCCCCCGAGGTTCCCACGAAGCCCCCAGGAGACCCCCAACAGGGCCCCACGGGCTTCTGAGAGGCTTCCCCAGAAATCTTGATGTACATCTACATGCGGCCTCCGGTCCACAACCTGAGCCCGTTGCTGGGACGCCGCCTGATCGGCACAGGTTTTCTTTGTCTCTGTCAATGGGTAGAGCGGCAGCGACCTTGTCTCTGGGGCCGACTTTTCAGCACCCTGTGGGGCAAGATCCGTTTGAGGTGTGCGCCGATTTATGCGGGAGGCCGCTTTGCGAATCCTCCCAGTGGTGCCGTACGTGGAACTCTCAGTGGGGCACGTTCCGTGTAAAGGGTGTAGCGAAATGAGCGGAGGCCGCCATGCGAACTTTGACTCTGGCACCGTACGTCAACATCCCAGGGGGCCACGACCCGTGTCAGCGGCGTCCCGTAATTGCCAGGGTGACGCTATGTGAACTTTTGCGTTTCCCTCAGGCCGTCGGTGGCGCTCCCTGGGGGACACTTTCCGTGTGAAGACTGTGCCCATTTGGGCTGGTGGACGTTATTCGATCCCGCATGCCTCCTTCCCCTTCCTCCCTCCATCCTCCCTCCACCGACACCCGTTTCTACATCCGTGGGGCCCTCTTCTGACGCCTGTCGGAGGTCTCTTGAGGCGTCTTGGGCCGCTCTTTCAGCGTCTTGGGGCCGTCGTGGGCCGTCTTGTGGGCCTCTTGAGGCCCTCTTGGGCGAGCAATCCGTCCCGGACGCCCATGCGAGCAACCCCGACCGCGCTCGAGAGCGCCCAAGAGCGCCCAAGAGCGCCCGTGAATTTGGGTGTTTGGGCCCCTAAAGAAACTACAATCCTCGACCCCTCGGGGCTGCATAAGCCTTGGGGCACTCCACTTCGTGCCGACGGCACGGTGGCGGATGATGATGATGATGATGATGATGATGATGATGATGATGATGATGATGATGATGATGATGATGATGATGATGATGATGATGATGATGACGACGATGATGCTGATGATGATGATGATCATGATCATGATCACGATGATGATGGTGATGATGATGGTGGTGGTGGTGGTGGTGGTCGTACTAGAGCCTGCGGGCCAGCGTGCCAGCGACGCAGCTGCCGCCAAAGACGGCAAAGGGCTTCGCGACGGACTAAGCTTCAACCCGGAAAACCCCCCCCCAAACCAGAAAACCGGTGGGGCGAAACCTGAAAATCACGTTTAACGCCAAACCCGAAAAAGGGAGGGCCCAAACCCGAAATCCGGGGAGCAGGGCCAATTCCGAAAAACATGGCGTCAGAGTGGAGTGCTTAAGAAATCCGCAAGCGGACTTCTTCAGCACTCCACTCTGACGCCGTGGCGCGTCGGATGGGTGTAGGGCTTAGGATTGGGGTTAGGGTTAAGTGTTAGTGTTGGAGTTCGGGATTAGGGTTTCGGGCTGGGGGTAGGGTGAGGGTTAGGGGTTACGGGTTAGGGTTAAGGTTAAGGGTTAGGGTCGAGGTTCGGGTTTAGGGTTAGGGCTAGGGGTAAAGATTAGGGCAAAGGTTGTAGGGTTAGGGTTAACCCGGGGAAGCTTTTAAGACCCCCCCCCTCCCCCCCCATCCGGCAAAACGATAACGCTCCCGGCACCCTGGCAGCGTTATTCTGGCACCTTGAGGGTGAGCTTGGGGGGCTGAGGGTGGGGGTGCTGAGGGTGAGCAAGGGCTGAGGGCGAGAACATCATTGAAACATCATTGAATTCTTATAGAAACCCATTGAAACATCATTGAAATCATTGACAATGGTCTCGCGCTCAGTCTGACTCACACACAGTGCTCAGCCACTCCTGTGACCACCGTCCTCTCAGAGCTTCGTGTCTGGCCGCGCAGTACTCGTGCTCAGGCTTTCACTTCAGCTCTGCACTTCTGCAGCTTCACCCTCTTGCAGTTTCAGGATAGGATAAAAAATAGCCTGACGAAGGACCCAACCATATTCATCTGCGAGTACCGCATTGTGGGTACCGCTCTCGGTGGAGCTCCCTGTGGGGCCACGAACCGTGTGAGGGGTGTGCCAAAATGGGTGGCGGTCCCCGCATGCGGCCTGTCCCCCGGGGCCTTCGGTGGAGCTCCCTATGGGGCCACGAGCCGTGTGAGGGGTGTGCCAAAATTGGGGTATATGGGTGGCGGTCCCCGCATGCAACCGCTGCCACTGGAGCCTTCGGTGGAGCTCCCTACGGGGCCACGAACCGTGTGAGGGGCGTGCCAAAAGAGGGGGTCTATGAGTGGCGGTCCCCGCATGCAACCGCTGCCACTGGAGCCGTCGGTGGAGCTCCCTATGGGGCCACGAACCGTGTGAGGGGCGTGCCAAAATGGGGGTCTATGAGTGGCGGGCCCCGCATGCAACCGCTGCCACTGGAGCTTTCGGTGGAGCTCCCTATGGGGCCACGAACCGTGTGAGGGGTGTGCCAAAACGGGGGTTTATGAGTGGCGGTCCCCGCGTGCAACCGTTGCCATTGGAGCCTTCGGTGGAGCTCCTTATGGGGCCGCGAACCGTGTGAGGGGTGTGCCACAATGGGGGTCTATGAGTGGCGGTCCCCGCATGCAACCGCTGCCACTGGAGCATTCGGTGGAGCTCCCTATGGGGCCACGAACCGTGTGAGGGGCGTGCCAAAATGGGGGTCTATGAGTGGCGGTCCCCGCATGCAACCGCTGCCACTGAAGCCTTCGGTGGAGCTCCCTATGGGGCCACGAGCCGTGTGAGGGGTGTGCCAAAATGGGGGTCTATGAGTGGCGGTCCCCGCATGCGACCGCTGCCACTGGAGCCTTCGGTGGAGCTCCTTATGGGGCCACGGACCGTATGAGGGGTGTGCCAAAATTGGGGTTTATGAGTGGCGGTCCCCGCATGCAACCGCTGCCACTGGAGCTTTCGGTGGAGCTCCCTATGGGGCCACGAGCCGTGTGAGGGGTGTGCCAAAATGGGGGTCTATGAGTGGCGGTCCCCGCGTGCAACCGCTGCCACTGGAGCCTTCGGTGGAGCTCCCTATGGGGCCACGAACCTGGGAGGAGGGAGGAGGGGGAGGAAGGAGGCGGGAGGAGGAGGAGAGGAACGTGGGGCGCTGTCGCTTCAAAACCAGGACCCAACACCACAGGATGGTTCTGGGAATAAGCAAATGAATAGAATGTAGAATAAACGAGAATGGAATTGAAAAGAAAATAGGATAGAATCGGATAGGGATATGTGTACATATACACATATATATATATATATATATACACATATGTGTGTGGGTATGTATATATCGGAGTAGGCCGGGGGGGGGGGGGGCGGGGCGGTGCCACAAGTCCGCATGGGGGCCCCCCGGGGTCCTGGGGAGGTCCGAAGGCTCCCGGAGGGCCCCCGAAACCGCCAGGATCGGTTGGAGACCGCCCAAGGCGCCCCGCGAGCGTTCCAAGACGCGCGTAGATAGCCTCAGGAACTGCCAGGATGCCCCCGAGGCGCCCCAAGAGGGCTCCATGCGGCCCCCAAGACGTCCCAAGAGGCTTCCAAGAAGCCTCCCAAGAGGGCCCCGAGAGGCCAAAATCGTTGATTGTCATTGTTTTCTCGATGTTATTCGCCTTCTCGCTTTTTCGGTTTTCCGACGCTCCAAGACCGTCCCGGAGGCTCCCAAGACCGCTCCAAGACGGCCCAAGAGGCCCCCAAGAGAGCCCCAAGATAGCCCAACAGGGCCTCAAGACGGCCCAAGACCGACCCAAGAGGGTTCAGAATTGCCCCGAGAAATCCCCAAGAGGGGCCCAAAAGAGGAACCACGAACCGACAAATCAAGCTCTCCGCCCCAATAAGGCCCCAGGAGGCCCCAAGAAGCCCCCGAGAGGCCCCCAAGTGGCCCCCAAGAGGCCCCAAGAAGCCCCCCAAAGGCCCCAAGAGACGCCTAAACGAGCCCGAACAGGCCCAAAGAGGCTTCCCGCAGGACGGCTCCGGGACAGCCCAAGACGCCCTCAAGCGGGCTCCAAGACGGGCCGACGCCTTCAAGAGGACTCCGAAACGGCCCACAAGCACGCCACAAGCGCCCAGAAGGCCCCCCAGAGATCGTCCCAATCATGTTCCCGGAAGGCGGTCCGGGAACATGATTCCCTGCTGCCAGCCCGCTTTCGAGCGGTACCTGCTCTTACCGAGGCGCCCAGGAGGCCATCCCAATCATGCTGCCGGAACGCTTTCCAGGAACATGATTCCTCACCGCCGACCGCAAAATCTGCTGTGGAGTAGTAGCCCTCACACCGTGTCCTCCATCAAACAAACGGACCCGAGAACCCTAGCACAGCTGCATCATGGAATCCACCGAATGCCCGCTAACGGCGCCTCAAGAGTCGACTAGAACCTAAGCGCGCGCGTAGCGCGCGCGTGGTTCTAGTGTGTGTATATATATATATAATATATATATATATTATTATATATATACATGTATATGTATATGTATATATATATATATATATATATAGGCCGCCACTGTGGCAAATGGGTGCACGGCAATGGGTTGCGAGTGCATGTCGCGAGTATGCACCCGGAGCAGTACGCGCGCTCGCGGTCCGTAAAGGCTCACCGGTCGCCGCCTCCCAAGGCAGAGCGACGACACTCCAGGTCGTCGTAGCAGTAGCCGTTCACCAGGCCTGGAGCGCGGGCGAGTGCCCGGGAGCGCCCGGGAGCGCCCGGGGAGCGCCCGGGGAGCGCCCGGGAACCGCCCGGGAACCGCCCAGGGAGCACCCGGGGAACGCCCGGGGAGCGAGCGCCCGGGAGCGCCCGGGGAGCGCCTGGGGAGCGAGCGCCGGGAGCGCCGGGAGAGGGCCGGGAGCGCAGCCCCTCCAGGGCAGCGCCGGGTTTGTCTGTTCGGGGCGGCGCGGGAGGCCCCCGGTTGCGCTAAAATGTCATTTTGGCGAACGACCCGGTGCGACCGGGTACGGCCTGCAGGCCTGGGTGCTTGCGTGCCTGCCTACGTGCGTGCGTGCCTGCCTGCCCGCTTGCCTGCCTGCGTGACTGCGTACCTGCGTGCCGGCGCGCGGGGACGGCGCAAGGACAGAGCGGGGCCTGCGCGCAGCGTCGGCGCGCGCCCGCGGGAAAAATGCGGGGGAACGTGTTATATGGATCCCCCCCCATCCGCGGTTACGCGGAATTGGCGCGAGTGCCGCGAAAACCTCATCGAAGGATAGCGAGAGCGATGCAAAAAAGCCGGTGCGATGATTTTTTAAGCCCCCTAGTGATGCCCTGCGCACCAAGGGCAGAACTACTTAATGCGCCGGGGACAGCACCCCATCCCAGAGGTCTCGAATAACTATCATATGGTTCTCATTTTATCATGACCATATGGATGGTTATCTTGCATGATAAAACCATATGGATGGTTATCATGCAGCATCGTTTGCGCTTGCACACAACAACAACGAAAAAACTCTCTCCTCTAGATCTCCCCTAATGTAAGAACTACTACCCATTGCCTGCATGATATTTCCTCATTTGATTCACGGAGTCTTCGAATGATGTTATTTTTTGTTTTTATCATTTCCCCTTTCGTCGTCGTCGTTGCTGGCGCGTGCAGCACTCGCAGCGCGGGCTTCGAGCATCCGCGCTGCCCCGCGCTCGGCCCCGCGGGCCAGCTGCCGAGGGCCATGCCCCCGAAGGCGGGATCGAGGAGGAGTGGGGAAGGACGAGGAGGAGAGGGGGGAGGAGAAGGAGTGGAAGGAAGGAGTCGAGGAGAGGAGGACGAGGAGGAGGAAGGACGAAGAGGAGAGGAGGAGGAGGAGGAGGAGGAGGAGGAGGAGGAGGAGGAGGAGGAGGAGGAGGGGAAGTAGGAAGAGAAGGAGGAAGAGGAGAAGGCAGAGGAGGATCGTCGTCGTTGCTGCCTCGAAACGGCGACAACGACAACGATCGAAGTCGGCGAAGTCGACGAAGTCGACGAAGTCGACGTCGTCGACGTCGCCGACGTCGCCGCCAAGGCGGGCAAGCAGCCGTCGTTCAACGACGACCGCGCGCTGGCGCTCTTGTGGTCCTCCGCGTGGGAGCAGGGGCCCGAGCTGCTGGCGTATACCACGAAGCTGGACGGGCCGCGGGAGCGACGAGGGTCAAACGATCGAAGTCGCCCAAACCCAACGTCGGCCTTCAGGGGCTCCCTCGTCACCACGGCTGGACGCCAAGCGACAACTGAGTGCGTTTGGACCCACGGGAAGATCCAGGTTCTTCAGAGGGGAGTTCTCCTCCTCCTCCTCCTCCTCCTCCTCCTCCTCCTCCTCTTGCTCCTCCTCCCCCTCCTCCTCCTCCTCCTCCTCCTCCTCCTCCTCCTCCTCCTCCTCCCCCTGCTCGAGCGAGGACAACGCGGAGATCAGGAAGCACAGGCAGCTGCTCCGCGTGACGCGCGCCCTGGGCGCGGCGAGCATCACGCCGACGGCTGCCAGGGACACCAGGGACACAAAGGAGGAGGTGGAGGCGAAGAGGAGGAGAATGAGGAGAAGGAGGAGAAGGAGGAGAAGGAGAAGAACGATCAGGAGTAGGAGAAGGAAGATGAGAAAGGGGGGAAGGTGGAGGCATAAGGAGGAGAGTGCGGAGGTGAGGATGAGGTAGGGCGACGACGATGACGAGGCTGCCGATGACGAGATCGACGATGAGAATCCTCATCGCCGATCGTCGTTCACGCTAACCCTCCCCCTCTTACCCTGCGGGGGGGGGGGGCGGAGAGGCAAAGCGAGGGGTGGGGGGCTCTGCCTTGCCTATCCGCCGCCGCGCCCTGCCCAAGGACGCGCTGCTCGAGGTCGCCCGTCAGCACGACGACACGTGGAAGCTGGGGCCCGAGCTCGAGACGTGGGCGACCTCCCAGAGCAACATGCTTCGGGCAATGCTCAGGCACGTGGCCATCGCCCTTGGGCAGAGGACCCTTGGGTCTCAAAACCCGCCACCTCCTCCTCCTCCTCCTCGGTCCCCCCTCCTCCTCCTCCTCCTCCTCCTCCTCCTCCTCCTCCTCCTCCTCCTTCTCCTCATCATCTCTCCCATCGCCTCATGCTGCTCCTCCTCGCCCTCCTCATCCATCCTCATCTTCCTCCTCCTCATCCTCGCGCCTGTGCCCCCCCGATCGTTGGCGACCACCCCGTGGATTGATGTCCCCGCATCCCTCCTCGAGCCATACCCCAGCCGCCAATGTCATGGGGGAGAGGGGGGAGGATCGAGGAGGTGGAGGAGGATGAGGAGGAGGGCCAGGGAGGAGGAGAAGAAGGGAGAGGGGGAGAACGAGGAGGAGAAGGATGCGCGATCGGACGAGGTTCAGTCAGCCCCAACAGGAAGATCCCGCAGTGGGCGGAGTGCTTCACAGAGGGCTTCGCGTCCGACGGCGAGGCCGACGAGCTGGACGGCTCGGGGTCGGACGACCCGAACGACGCGGGCGAGGTGCCTGATGACGAGCAGGCGGAGCCCGAGGATGAGGATGTGCCTGCTGAGGATCCTGAGGAGGCTCCCGAGGCCGCACAGGAGAAGCCGCCAGCTTCCGCGGCGGCGCGCGGCTCGCGGGGCCGCCCTGGCGTCTCGGTGCTGGAGCCCCTGGTGCAGACAGCCGCGTGGGACCTCGGCTACGATGGCCGCATGCAGGCTTGGCCGACGACGCCGATGACGATCGAGGCGACGCCGCCGACGATCGATTGACGTTGTCGACGAAAACGTTGGCGACCGATTCCGACGATGACGACGGCGCCGACGACGTCGGAGGTGCTGGCGACCCCCCGCCACCCGCCACCCCCCCCACCTCCCAGAGGCGGGCTGGCGGAGGCCGAGCGGCAAGCCCAAGGCGCCCCCGCAGTACGCGGTCGGGCGCGTGATGCATGACACCAAGCTCGTGGTGTGCACGTGGCCCGACGGCTTCCAGTGGCGCGTCCCAGACACGGATAGCTCCACCCTGGCCGGCGGGCTGGGCGAGCTCGTGAAGTTCCAGGACTTCCACGAGAAGCAGGGCGGCCGCGTGACAGTGACCTTCGTCAACAAGAAGGGGAAGCGCTGGCTGTCGCTGTGGCACTACAACGACGAGGAGAAGAAGAACAAGAAGATGCAAGTGATGGAGCTCGCATACGGCGACGGCAAGAACGGCATCGAGGAGAAGGCGCTCGAGTTCATGCTCGCCACTGCGAGGGAGTTCGTGCGCGGCGCGACGCAGGAGCACTGCAAGGAGCTGAAGCGGAAGTGGCTCGCCGTGAACGCGTGGGGCTCAGAGGCGGAGCGCTCGAGGCCGTCGTCGAGCGCGGCGCTGAAGAGGCCTGCGGCGGCGGCCCAGAAGGCGTCCTGCAAGCGCCCAGCAGCAGCTGCAGAGAAGGACCGCGATCGGGATCCCAATTCAGGTGGGCTTTGAGGGATCAAGGTCGGCTTTGAGGGGTGCTTTGGATGAGGAGGAGGAGGATGAGGAGGAGGAGGAGGAGGAGGAGGAGGAGGAGTGAGGAGTGAGGAGTGGGAGGCGGGAGGAATGAGGAGTGAGGAGGTGATAGGAGGTAGTGAGGAGTGGGGAGGAGGAGGAGGAGGAGATGAGGAGGAGAGCAGGATAGGAATGAGGAGGGGCAGGAGTAGGAGTGAGGAGGAGGAGGATGAGGAGGGGAGGAGGAGGGAGGGAGGAGGAGGGAGGAAGGGAAGGGAAACATGAGCATGGAGGAGGAAGTGGGGGATGAAGGAACGAGGAGGAGGGAGGAGGAGGAGGAGGAGGGGGGAGGAGAGGGAATGGTATGATGATAGTATGATGATGAATGAATGAGGATGATGATGATGAATGATAATGATAATGATGATGCTGATGATGTGATGATGATGATGATGATGCTGATTGATGATGATGATGACCGATGATGATGATGCTGTAAGGAGATGAGGATGAATGATGGTGATATGATGATGAAAATGATGAGAGGAGGAGGAGGAGGAGGAGGAGGAGGGAGGTGGAGGATTGTGTGTGTGTGTTTGTGTGTGGGTGGGTGGGGGTGGGTGGGTGGGTGGGTGGGTTGGGGGCGGGGTGGAAGGGGGTGGGGTAGTAGGGGGGGAAGCAGAGGGAGAGGGAGGAGATGAGGGAAGAGGGATGATGGAGGAGAGGAGGAGGAGAGGAGGAGCACGAGCTCTAGGATGATATCGGCGATGATGAAGCTAGCCTCGACGATGATGACGGTCGGCCGCAGGACCACGAGGAGGTCGAGCAGGGGGCTGACTTGGTCGAGACCAGCGCGGCGGAGGAGGCTGCAGCTGCGGCAGAGGAGGCTGCAGCTGCGGCAGAGGAGGCCCCCCCCCCGAAGCGGGGCCGCAAGGCGACAGCTGCGCCAGACGACGGCCACGAGATCCTTGACGCCACGATCGCCAAGGGCAAGAAGGTGGACAAGAAGGCCATCGCTGTGGACGCCAGCTCGGGCTCAGAGGGCGCGGCCAGCAGCACGCGCGGCCCCGTCAGCAGCGGCCCGAGCAGCGCGGCGAGCAGTGCCGCGGGCATGGGCGACGACGAGATCCCAGCGGGCCTCTTCGACGACATGTGAGGTCAGGTCGGGCGTGGCGAGCGAGCCGATCGATCCACAACGGAGGATCGGCTTGCGCAAGTTTCGGAGGGCACCGATTGGAAGGATCGGGCGCCCAGCAAGGAGGCCCAGAGCTGGCCTGTTTTCCCGATTGGGGTTCCGCGCCGCTGGATCGGCGCTAGCAGGTTTGACTGCGAGTGTGCGCACTCGCTACAGGTTGAAAATCGGCGTCCTTGGATTTGAAATACCAGGTCGATGAACCAATGGTGGCGGAGGGGAGGATGAGGAGGATGGCGAGGAGCAGGATGAGGAGGAGAGGAGGATGAGAAGGAGGAGGAGGAGGAGGAGGGCGGGAAGAAGGTTGAGGACAAGGGTCACAAAGAGAGCGGGGAGCAAAGCGGGGAGATGGGGGTGGCGGCCGAACCGACAGGCTTGTCAGATACGGTCGCCCGCGTTCTCGTCGTGCGGCCTGGGGGGTGCGGGGTCACAGGGGTCGTCTGCCTTCTCCCCCTCCTGCTGTTGCTGCTGCGTCTCCTCATCCTCCTCCTCCTCCTTCTCCTCCTCCTCCTCCTCCTCCTCCTCCTCCTCCACCTCCCACTGAGACGAAGCCCCATCGCTAGCAGTCCGCCCCCGCGAACCCCCGACCCCCATCGATAGACGTGATCCCGCTTCCTTGTCTGACGTCGTGGGGCATCCGCCTCGATGCACGCCGCCGCCCTCTCACGTGAATATCACACCCCAGGCAGACGGCGGGGAAAGGGTGGGGGGGGCGCGAAGACACAGGCGCCTCGCGAGGCTGATGAGAGCGCCTGGCCCAGAGGCTGCATGCAGCGAAGGGTGCGGCGGTAATTGCGCTTCATGGAGCGCGAAGCCTAATAAGTTAGCTCCTCGATAGCTTCTGCTGCGACCTCGCCTTGCCGCAGCTGTGCACAGCCTCACGGGCTACCCCTCGGCCGCCACCTCAGCAGCGCTGCAGCCCAGCCGCGGCAGATCCCCCACCAGATGAGCCGACAGCCTGATGGATCTTGGGAAGAAGCTGAGTTCCCGAGAGGGTCCACCCTCAACGATGAGATGACGCCTACTGACGTCGTCGGCGACGAGGCCGCTCGCGAACATGCTGCTCGGCGCGATGCGGCTGACCCCCCCGCTGCGGCCAGTCCTGAGACCATCGACGATGACAGCGACTACAACCCTCGGGCCGATGAGACCCGCGCTTCGCAGTCGGGAGCGCCGTCGACCCCGCATGCTGATGGGGCTGCAGCCGCGCCGAGGTCTCCGACACTGTCGCCACCACCCTCGCCTGTTGCATCACAACGGTTTGCGTCGCCTGTGGGGGGCGTCGCCGTGCCGCAGACGTTTCACCCGCCGCAGCCGCGGTCTCCAGCAGCACAGGCCTCGCCCGAGGTACCCATTCCCACGGTGGCGAACAATGCTGGCGGCCCTGCGGGCGGCCCCAGCATTGCGGCGTCGCCTGAGACGCCCGCGCCGCCATCCTTCGACCTCGGCAAGCACTCGCTCGGACGCGGGGCGCCCCAAGCCGCGCAGCGAGAGGCCGCGGTCGCGCCTCCAGCTGCGAGCGTCACTGGCGACGGTGCGCCAGCTGCTGCCACGGGGAAGGAGCTCAGCCAGACGCGCCCTGCGAGGCGAGAGCGGCAGCGCCGAGAGAACTGCAGGCCAGCAGCTGAGGAGGCTGCATCGCTGCCGCCGACGCCTCAGACAGGCGGTGGCAGCAGCGGCAGCGGCGGCGCGGCCAAGGACCGAGGGCGGCTGGCAAATCAGTTCATTGAAATCGTCGTCGGCATAGTCTTCGTCGGTCTCGACTTCGTCGTCGCTGTCATCGTCGTCGTCTTCCATCGGTTATCGTCGCCGTTGGCCTTGGGCTGAGGGGTCCTGAATTCTCGATCGGCCAGAGGCCCATGAAAGAAGCGATGGAGGTGAGGTTGAGAGTGAAGGAGGACGAGGAGGAGGAGGACGAGGAGGAGGACGGCGACGACGAGGGCGGAGGGAGGGGGAGGAGGAGGAGGAGGTCACAGATTTGGCACGGGTGCATCAACTCTGCGACCTTCTCTCCTCCCCCTCGCCCCCGTCGGAGGCGCGGAGGAGGAAGAGGATGATCTCGAGGCGCGGGAGGAGAAGGAATGAGGAGGCGGCAGGAGGGGGAGGGAGAAGAAGAGGCGGAAGAGGAGGCAGGCCGCCTCCTCCGCCTCATCACCCTCCTCCCCCCTCCCCCCCTCACCCCCGTCGGATCAGGACAACGAGACGCCGCCGAAGACCAGCAAGAGGTCCCAGCTAGGCGAGCAGTGGCGCCAGAAGTTCCAGGACGAAGGGCGGGCATTGTCGTCGTCGTCGCCCCTGCCCTCATCCCCGCCCCGATGCCTGGGAGAGCTCGTTGTGGGTGAGCTGCCTGAGGGCGCGGACGGGGGCTCGGGTGTTCGAGATCGCGATCGTGTCTCCTTGAGGGGAGCCTCCTCCTCCTCCTCCTCCTCCCTCCCCCTCTTCCTCCTCCTCCTCCTCCTCTTCTTCTCCTCCTCCTCCTCGATCCTTCTCCTCCCCCTCCTCCTCGATCCTCCTCCTTACTGCCACCCGCGCGCCCGATGGCGGTTGCCTGAGGTTGGTTTGGAGACGACCTAGGGTTGGACGTTTCCGTTTTCGCCCTGGCCCTTCTCCTCCTCCTCCTCCTCCTCCTCCTCGATCCTCCTTCTCCTGCTCATGTTCCTCCTCATGGCATTCCTTTCCTCATCCTTCTCCTCCTCCTCGTGCGCCTGCCACTCCTCCATATGCTCCTCTTCCTGCTTCTCCTCCTCCTCCCCCTCCCCTTCTCCTGCTTCCCCCCCGACGCTGGCTCCCCTCTTCCACCTCCTCATCCTTCTCCTCCTCCTCCTCCTCCTCCTCCACCAACCACCCCCTTCACCACCCCTCCCCCGCGTCGGGCACCCTCCAGCACAGGACTTCATCCTCTCTTGCCAGGGCCCCGAGGGTGTCAGCGAGGAGAAGGCGTACATCTTGCAGCAGCAGATGGCGGTGGCCTTCCAGAGCGATTGCTTCTCAGAGTTGCTCAAGGAGAAGGGCCATCCCATCGACACAGCTAAACAGTGGCCCTCGAACCCCGAGGACGCAGGTGACCTCCTGATTCGCGACGAGATCATGTCGAATCTCGGGCCCAGGGACCAGTCGGAGTTTCTCTTTTGGGAGTCGATGAAGGCGAACGATTTCGAGGTGCCCACTGCTGCGACCAAGGGCAATCCCATCGGCAAGAGGTGGGACAGGGCCATCAGGGGGAGTAACCAGATCTCTAAGGCCCTGCGCGAAGGGTACGGCCAGAAGAAAACGGATACCGAAAAAGCAGCGTTCAGACGGGAGTGGGCCAGGAAGGAGTGCGCCAAGAAGAGCACTTCGTGGTCAAAGGTCCAGACAGAGAAGAGGGAGAGCTGGAAAAAAAGTGTATACATCCCTCTAGGAAGGATGGCGCACTTCGAAGGAGGTGGAAAAGCAGGGTGGACGCAGGCAACTCGGACACGAAACCCCCACAGACCACCCCAGGAGAAGGACGAGAGCGAGAAGGAGGAGGAGGAAGAGGAAGGAGGAGGATGATGAGCATGGGGGGGGAAGAGAAAGATGAGACTGAGGATGATTAGGGATAGGAGACGTTGGAGGAGGAGAAGGGGGAGGGGGAGGAGGGGGCAGAGGAGGAGGAGGAGGAGGAGGAGGAGGAGGAGGAGGAGGAGGAGGAGGAGTGGAGGGAGGAGTGGGAAGGCTGAGGAGGAAGATGGAGCGAGGAAGGATGAGACTGATGAGGAGGAGGAGGGAGGGAGCAGGGGGGAGAGGCAGAGGTGGAGGGGGGTGGAGAAGGAGGAGGAGGTTGAGGGAGTGGCAATGGGAGGAGGAGGAGACGGAGGAGGAGGAGGAGGAGGAGCAGGACGACCTATTGGAAGAAGCTCCGCCTCGGTAATTCCAACATGTGTGAATGCGGTGCCGATGTCTTTTTTGTTTTGCGATTCCTTAGTGCTGCTCATATATTGAAACCCCCATTGGAGACGCGTGGGGCCCCCATCGGGCCGAAGAGCCCCCCCCGCAACACGCCTTGGAACATTCTTGATGGGACTCCAAGTCCACAGATGCCCAAGAGGTCTCGAGATAGCTGGGCTCGGTGTTGAATCCCCTTAGGGTCTAGATAGGGCACGCGGGGCCAGTCAGAGCCCCGTGTTACCCATCTTTGATTTGGGAGCCTTGGTTTCAACTGTGATGTTTGAGAATGCGCCCGAGGCCACGAAGTACATGACGCGCTGCATGAGCCTCGGCCCTCCGTGGATTCAGTGGTGTTCCTGGACCGAGAGCCTCCGCGGGCTCTACGTGACTTCTGGCCTCAAGGAGACTTTCTCGCAGGAGTGGGTGAAGCACACCCAGTGGCTGGGCGAGGACCGATTGGGACGTCGACGCTGGCGACGGCGGTGAACTCTGGCGGCTTCACCGACGGCGGCAATGGCGACGACGAAGACGACGGCGATGGCGGCGGCGAGAAGGGCCTCGGGTCTGCGGTGGTCGCCTTGGTGGCGCCCGGGCTTGGCGAACTCGTCGGCCTGGGATTGATCGTAGCCGCCGCTGCTCGTCAGTCGTCGTCGTCGTCGGCGGCGGCGGCGTCGTCATCGTTGTCACCGCCGTCGTCGCCGTCGCCGTCGACGCCACCGCCATTTTTCCCAACCATCCTGTGGTGTTGGGTCCTCGTTTTGAACGTCACGGTGCCCCGCGTCTCCTTCTCCCCCCGCTGCCCCCTCCCTCCTCCTGCCCCTCCTTGCCTCTGCTCTCGGCGCACCCTCACACGTGTCGTAGCCCCATAGGGAGCTCCACCGAAGGTCCCAGTGGCACAGCCAGCATGCGGTCCCCCCACCCAGGGCAGCGCTTCGTGGCCCCATAGGGAGCTCAACCGAAGGTCCCAGTGGCACAGCCAGCATGCAGTTCCCCCACCAAGCGCAGCGCTTCGCAGCCCCATAGGGAGCTCCTCCGAAGGTCCCAGTGGCACAGCCCGCATGCGGTTCCCCCACCCAGGGCAGCGCTTCGTGGCCCCATAGGGATCTCCGCCGAAGGTCCCAGTGGCACAGCCCGCATGCGGTCCCCCCACCCAGGGCAGCGCTTCGTGGCCCCATAGGGAGCTCCACCGAAAGTCCCAGTGGCACAGCCCGCATGCGATTCCCCAACCCAGGGCAGCATTTCGTAGCAACATAGGGAGCTCCACCGAAGGTCCCAGTGGCACAGCCCGCATGCGGTCCTCCCGCCCAGGGCCGCGCTCGTGACCCCATAGGGAGCTCCACCGAAAGTTCCAATGGCACAGCCCGCATGCGGTTCCCCCGCCCAGGGCAGCGTTTCGTACCCCCACAGGGAGCTCCACCGAAAGTCCCAGTGGCACAGGCCGCATGCGGTTCCCCCACCCAGGGCAGCGTTTCGTAGCCCCATAGGGGGCTCCACCGAAGGTCCAGAGGCCACACCCGCCTGTGGTTCCCTAGGGCAAGGGCAAGCGCTTCGCGGCCCCAAAAGGGAGCTCAACCAAAGGCCCCTGTGGCGCAGCTCGCATCGCCCCCCCCCCCCCCAAACCCCGGCAGCGTTTCGTAGCCCCATAGGGAGCTCCACCGAGGACACCCGCGCCCATAAAGCCGTTTCGTGCCCCATAGACTCCACCGAAGGTCCAAATTGCCAGTTCGCAATGCGCTCCACCCCACCCATTACCAGCGTTTCGTGCCCATAGGATCTCCATCCGAGGGCCCAGGGCGCAGATTCGCAATGCGTCCCCCCCACCCAGTTCAGCGTTTCGTGGCCCCATACGGGGCTCCCCCGAATGCGATACTCACAACTGCATATGGTTGGGTCCTTCGCCAGGCTAATTTTGGTAAACCTTAGCCCTGCCAGGACAACATTCAGAGCAGCATCAGCGCCCGCCCGCCCGCGGAGCAGGCCAGTGCTGGGGCGACGCCCGCGGCAACGGCCAGCGCCGCTGAGGCTGCAGCGCCTGAGGCCGAGCCAGCGCCTGCAGGGGCCGCCGAGCGCAGGAGGACAAGCACGGAGGCAGAGCCGAAAGCCGAACCAGTACTGTCAGTCGAAGAACCAACGCCAGCCGAACCTAAGCAGAAAAAGGTCAACCCCTTCGCCGACGCGATTCAGGAGGCGCGGAAGGTCGTCGCCCAGTGGACCACCGTGACGGCTGTGACTCGGTCGTGGATCAAGAGGCTCGACACTGACAAATCTATGGATTGGGCCCAGGACCAGGCCAATTCCATGAGGGCAGCCATGGACGACGCCGACTCGTACGTCCAGCAGCACTCCGTGATCAACCAGGCGCTCACCAACTCGAAGACGGGGATCGCTGACATGAAGAAGAACCTGACCGACGTCCAGTTCCAGAGCGCGCTCGCGGACCTCGCCGCCTTGATGCCGAAGGTCTCCCACGTCAACTTGGAGACGACGACCTTCATGGGCGCTGTGAAGGCGCGCCAGGAGGCCGCCAGGGGCAGCGGCGGGAACGAGAACTCGAACAAGGGCAAGAAGAGGAAGAAGGCCGCGCAGGCCGACGTCGAGAGCTAGAGCGCGAACGCTCCAGAGTCTGTCTCGGTGGAGGAGGAGAAGAGGAGGGAGGAGGCGGCAGGAGGAAGGACGAAGGAGGAGGAGGAGGAGTAAGGAGCGATGAGAAGCGGAAGGAGGAGACACTCAGCAAATGCAATAGGATTGGCGAGGGTCTACGATTTTTCTTGATCTGGGACAAGAATGCACGAATATCACAATTTTCTTTGTTCGGTCCCCAAAAACCAGAACCAACGGCCGTCTAAACTCCGTCTAACCCCTATCAGCGTCTAACGTCTAAACTCAACCGTCTAACGCCTCACGAAACCTGTGAAAACACATGGTTTTCACAACGTCTATCGTCTAAATCGGGCATACACACAGACACCGTCTAACGTATAATTGCCGGCTAAACCCCGTCTAAACCCCTGGGGCCATCATATGAGAGGATCCGGTACCATGTTGATAGACCCTCGTTCAATCAGGCCGAGCGCGTGGCCTTGAATGTTAGCAGCTTGTTAGTTTTGTGACAGCGTGCTGATCTAACCAGCCGCTCGCCGTGGATGTGCGGTTCTCGGGGGTCGCATCCCGCGCCATTCGTGGTGACTCACGGCGGCGCTTCTCTGGGCCAGGGTATCGAGTTTTGCTCTCGAGGGGCGAACGCCGACAAGGGATTGGCGTTCTCAGCGAGCTAGCTTGTTGGGCGAAGTGCGCAATCACTTCGACACCTAGTGTTTTCTCTCGCAGGTACTTCCTGCGGCGCAGTTGCAGGTGCCGCATGCGAGAATCAGAAGTTCAGTGTCAGCACGGCGAGTTTGGCAATCAACGGCCCTCCATCACTCGTGCTTCCTTGGTCACATCGCATGGCATCGAATTCTCTCCTGATTTTCTCTCAGGTGTCTTGTTCAAGCTAGCCGTCTCCAAGTAAACGCGTCACCTAAGGTAAGACCAGGCCGCTCGCAGGAACGCGAAGATAATAACGCTTCGCACGTCGCGGCTTGGGCTGGAGAGCTAGCGCTGCGCTGCGAGGGCGCGAGGATACCAGCGCGCGATGCGCGGCGAGGCTGGAGCGCGATATTACATGGGATGCCCGCCCTTCGCACATTTTCCTCTCTTTTTCGCTCTCTCTCTCTCTCTCTGTGTACCTCCCCCTCTCTCTCATAAATGCCTCCCTCCTCTCTCTCTCTCTCTCTCTGTCTCTCTCTCTCTCTGAACCCCACCTCTCTCACCTTATGTGTTATCTCTCTCTCTCGTTATTGTTTGTTTCTCTCTCTCTCTCTCTCTTTTTCTCTCTCTCTCTCTCTCTCTCTCTCTCTCTCTCTCTCTCTCTCTCTCTCTCTCTCTCTCTCTCTCCCCCCGCCCCCCTCTCGCTCTCTCTCTCTCTCTCTCTCTCTCTCTCTCTCTGCCCCCCCTCTATCGCCCCTCACCAAGTCTCTCTCTCTCTCTCTCTCTCTCTCTATTCACCCTCATCCGCCTCTCCTCCCCGCAGCTCCGTGGCAGAGTGCGCGCCTCCAGTTGGCCTTGGAGTCCAGCTGATCGGTGGACTGTGCGCGCGGGGGGATCCTCCTCCCAGGCCGTGTTCTGTCAGTCTTTGCTTTTCTTGTTGCTGCTGATCATGCCAGTGCTGCCGCATGCTACGCAGGGTCTCAGAGGCGTCTCTAGCTAGGAAGCGCTGCGTTGGCTTCGACATAACGTGACCTCCCCCCCGTCAGAGAATGACGATGTCGATGAGAAGCGTGAAGGAGTACGATGAGGGGGGGTCTCACACTCCAAGTCTCGTGGCCTCCTCGTCTCCGCGGCTGGGTCAATCTCGAAATTCTCGCCAGAGCGCAACCTGGGGCGGAATCCTGGGACTGATCCTGACCCCCTTCCCACCGCGCGGGCGCCTTCGGTCGAATGCCAGCGGGCTCCAGAACCTCAGGGTCTAAGATCGCTCAGGGGTGAAAGCCCCACGCGGCTTCAGAAACAAATCCCAAAGTCGCCCCGACGCGACGCGGTCGCGCTAGGTGTCTCGCCCATCCACCCACCCCCTCCTGGAGATGTGAGAAGGGACGGGCTCGGAAGAGCTGCTGGCGGCGCAGGGGGGAGGGGGAACGGAAGGGGGAAAGCGACGAGCTCAACAGAAGTGTGAGTGCTTGGGGAATGGCCAAGTGATAATGCCAGCATTGCGTCACCCCCCAGCATGCCCTCCCCTCTCGGTCGCCTCAGCCCCCCTTTTATATGGCCTCTCGTTTCCGTCGGGAGGTCCGCTGTCGCGGCGAGGGAACGCGCCGCTGTGTATCGTGTTCCTAATGTATTACCCGTCGTCTTGCATCATGTAAGCGGGCCGTTGGTTTGCTTCCAGGGTCTTGTGAGGTGGGCAAGCATTCTCCCGACACATCACTCTTCCAATGACCTCGGTCACGCTCACATTGTTACCAAACGCTTGCGTCTCCCCTGGCCTCAACCTCCATATCGATAAACTGTCCCCCACCCACCCCTTCGACGTGCAATGCCCCGCCAATTCAGGAGCCACCGTCAATAGAATCACGCATACGTTTAGAAGTGAGGGGTATGTTGTATTGAGCCAGCCAAGCATCAACATAACCTGATATATAACACATAACGTGCCTAATATGTCAGAGCGGTGGCGGGATAGACCCGACATTAACGGTGACATATATAGCGTCAGAGGCATTGTCACGACACGCATGCCAACACTAGATAATCAAGGTGACGGTTGAGCCCCCCCCTGCCGCCCCCCATCTCGGCGCAGGAAGAGTGAGAGAGAGGATGATGAGGAAGCGGAGGAGGAGGAGGAGGAGGAGAAGGGTGAGGGGGGGATAAGAAGGAGGCAGGAGGAGAGGGGGGCAAGGGGGAGCAGAAAGAGGAGGCTGGATAGGGAGGAAACTACGGATGATGAGACTACAGGGGGGGGATGCGGGGAAGGCCGTGGAGGAGGGAGGAGGGAGGAGGGAGGATGAGGAGAAGGAAGAGGAGGAGGAGGAGGAGGAGGAGGAGGAGGAGGAGGAGGAGGGGGAGGAGGAGGAGGAGGAGGAGGAGGAGGAGACGGAGGACGAGGAGGAGGAGGATGATAAAGACGAAGAGTAGGAGGAAGAGGACACGGAGAGAATGAGGATCGAGGGGGGCAGGAGGGGCGTGGCGAGGAGCAGGAGGATGTTGAGGGAGCGGTGGGGGAGAAGGAGGAGGAGCCAAGGGGGGCAGGAGAGCAGGAGGAAGATGAGGTTTTGTCCCAACCATCCTGTGGTGTTGGGTCCTCGTTTTGAAGGGATGGTGCCCCGCGTCTCCTTCTCCTCCCGCTGCCCCCTCCCTCCTCCCTCCTGCCCCTCCTTGCCTCTGCTCTCGGCACACCCCTCACACGCTTCGTAGCCCCATGGGGAGCTCCACCGAACGTCCCAATGGCACAGCCCGCATGCGGTCCCCCCACCCAGGACAGCGCTTCGCAACCCCATAGTGGGCTCCACCGAAGGTCCCAGTGACACAGCCCGCATGCGGTTCCCCCACCCAGGGCAGCGTTTCGTGGCCTCATGCGGTTTCCCCATCCAGGGCAGCGCTTCGTGGCCCCATAGGGGTCTCCGCCGAAGCTCCCAGTGGCACAGCCCGCATGCGGTTCCCCCTCCCCCCCAATGGCAGCGATTCGTGGCCCCATAGGAAGCTCCACCGAAGGTCCCAGTGGCACAGCCCGCATGCGGTTCCCCAACCAAGGCAGCGCTTCGTAGCACCATAGTGGGCTCCACCGAAGGTCCCAGTGGCACAGCCCGCATGCGGTTCCCCACCCAGGGCCGCGTTTCGTAGCCCCGTAGTGAGCTCCACCGAAGGTCCCAGTGGCACAGCCCGCATGCGGTTCCTCTACCCAGGGCAGCGCTTCGTGGCCCCATAGTGAGCTCCACCGAAGGTCACAGTGGCACAGCCCGCATGCGGTTCCCCCGCCCAGGGCCGCGTTTCGTAGCCCAGTAGTGAACTCCACCGAAGGTCCCAGTGGCACAGCCCGCATGCGGTTCCCCCGCCCAGGGCAGGTCTTCGTAGCCCCATAGGGAGCCCCACCGAAGCTCCCAGTGGCACAGCCCGCATGCCCCCCGGGGTTTTTATATTCCCCCACCCAGGCAGCACCACTCGTAGCCCATAGGGAGCTCCACCGAAGGTCCACAGTGGCAGCGCCCGGCGTGCGATGTCCCTCACCTGCCGCTTCGGCCCCTTTAGGAGCTCACCGAAGCCCCGGCCCCAGTGCGCAAGTTCGCATGCCCCCCCCCCCCCCCCCCCGCGCCGAGGCCAGCGTTTCGTTGCCCCAATAGGTAGCTCCCCCGAAGGTCCCAGTGGCACAGCCCGCATGCGGTTCTTCCACCCAGGGCAGCGCTTCGTAACCCCATAGGGAGCTCCACCGAAGGTCCCAGTGGCGCAGGTCGCATGCGCCCCCCCCATCCAATACAGCGTTTCGTAGCCCCACAGGGAGCCCCACCGAAGGTCACAGTGGCGCAATTCGCATGCGCCCCCCCACCCACCCAGCACAACGTTTCGTGGCCCCAATACGGGGCCCCACCGA
This sequence comes from Prorocentrum cordatum, assembly GCA_963575745.1. Lineage (NCBI taxonomy): Eukaryota > Dinophyceae > Prorocentrales > Prorocentraceae > Prorocentrum > Prorocentrum cordatum. The sequence continues at coordinate 202,638 of CAUYUJ010015063.1, forward strand.
ATGCGATACCCGCAACTGTATATGGTTGGGTCCTTCGCCAGACTAATTTGTTTGAAGCATCCTGAGGCATCTCAGAACAAGCGTTCGGTTTCTTGGAAGGTTTGGCCGCGCTGGCGGCCCCTTGAACCATCTCGAAATGGGCTGGCGCGATTTTCGGGGTGGTGTGCGGGGACGGCTGGGGGCTGCAACCGTTGGGGGCCACCGCTTGTAGTGTTGCCCGTGTGAAGCGCATGAAGCGCGATGGTGCTGGCACTTGTCCGTAGCATGGCTGGCCCGAGAATTCAAGATGGCAGATCTGCCGCATCCACCGCCGCCTCCACCGCACCCGCGTGCTGGCCTCAGGAGTACACAGCGCCAGAGAGATGGTGGCGCTAACCTTTTGCGGCAGCTCTTGAAGCTCTACGCTTCCTGCCGCTTGACCGCCCAGCAACTCTGCGTGCTGTGCCACTCAGCGGCGGAAGCGAATGTGGTAGGCGGGAATTTCGCAGCTTACGCCATGGAGGACGGGAAGCAGAGCGGAAAGTACCAGGCATTCTTGGACAAGGTGTTGCCAGGCCCAGGGCCATTGCACGACGTCCCGTGCCCGATGAATCAGAACAGGAGCCCTCACAGCAGTATCAGGCGGGTTCCGATGCGACTGGTGCACGATTGCCTTCAGGAGGAGCTACGCGCATCCCCCGACATGTTGTCTTCGTTGAACGCGCCCGTGGCAGGGCGACCATCATCTATTCTAGATACCCAAGTGTACAAGAATCATCCAGCCGTGCGTGCGGCTGCGGGTGACGGCAAGCAGCCCCCACTGCCCGTCGCTGTTTACGTCGACGGCGTGAGGTACCAGACCCAAGCGGCTGGGCGATCGGATTCCGTGTACGGATATTGGATAGTTAACCTTTTGACAGGGGTTCGCCACTTGGTGGCGTCGATTCGGAAGTCAGATGAGTGTTCTTGCGGCTGTGCTGGGTGGTGCACGCACTTTCCTGTGTTGCAATCTCTGCGCTGGCAACTGGAATGGTCTCAGACAGGCGCCCGCTCGCCGCGTGACATGAACGGTGACGCGTGGCCAGCAGGGACCAGCATGTCCGAGCTTGGGGTGTCCACCGCGCTCGTGTACATCAAAGGAGATTGGCTGGAACACAGCCACGTCTTGGGTATGTCTTCTTTTTCTCAAGCATACGGGTGCTGCAGCTTTTGCACGTGTTCTCAAGACGAGCTCCACTCGTTCTCGCACTTGTTGACGTCGGAGGATGGCATTCCATGGCAATTGCGCACTGCCGAGAGTTACGAGGCGGATCTGGCAAGGTGCGAGGTAAATGTCCCGATCGCCTCGCATGCTGATTTGCTCAAGTTGCACAGGGGTCTCACGCGGATGAAAACAGGAAAAATGGCGAAAGGCCGCGGCATTGCTTCAGATGTCGTCATAGGCGGAGTGCGTTTGGAAATTGGCGATCGGATTGAACCATCTGCAGAAGTAATGGATACGTCCAACATTCTTAGGGTACGATTGCCGTGCACATTCAAGTTCTGGAGAAAAAGGTTCGGTCGACACTCGAATTTGCCGCTCGATTCCGTTAACCACAGGTGTCCGTTACTGTGCCGCGAGCTGGGAACGAGCCCCGCTCAGTCGATCGCGCTGGACTCGATGCACGTCGTGAACCTTGGCATCATGATGAGGGCTGTGTCAGCGGCGCTGTGGCGCATGATACTATACAACCCATGGGGTTTCACTGGCCAGAAAGAGCACCGCATGGACATGTGTTGCCGACAATTGGATGCATCTCTGCAGGCTTGGCAGGACGCGAACGTCCCGCGCTCCGATCGGTTCGGCCACCTGACCCTTAAGATGCTAGGGGCATCCAAGGGGTTCGGTTTCGAGGATCTCTTTGTTTTTGCCTTGAGCCAGCGGCGCTGTGCATGAGCAGAGGGTGAATGAGGAGGAGAAGGAGGGGTGCAACGAGACAAAAATGAGAAGGAGGATAAGGAGGAGAAGGAGGAGAAGGAGGAGAAGGATAAGAAGGAGAAGGAGGAGAAGGAGGAGAAGGAGGAGAAGGAGACTGGAGAAGGGCGGGGCGGGGGGGCAACGAGAGAAAAATGAGGAGGGTTGGACTGAAGAGGACGGGCAAGGCGAAAGAGGACAAATAAAGAGGGACAAGAGGAGAGACGGATGAGGAACATGAGGACGAGGAGGAGAAGGCTGATGATGAGGATGAGGAGGAGGGGAAAGCTAGGGAGGAGGAGAGGTGAGGTGGGTGGGAGGGTCATTGGCCCCCCACCCCCTCTGCCCCCCTCTGGCACTCTCCCCTCCCTCCCCTCCCCTCCCCTCCCTCTCTCACCTCACTCCCCTCCCCTCCCTCCCCTCCCCTCCCCTCCCTCCACTTCCCCCTGCTCCCTCCTCCCGCATCCCCTAATTAATCGCAGCCCGCTGACATAATTCCCCAGATCGGGAACCGTGACCACGACGGTGGGCACGTTTCGATGAAGGCCGCGGAGACGCACCTAATGTTAAAGTTCGTGGCGCACGAGCTCGAGGCTCTCGGAGGCAGCGATGTGTTCGGAGGGGCTCTTATGGGGGCCTGTGATTCTTTATTATCGTGGATGAAAATGGTGCACGAAAATCCCGTGGTCGTCGAACCACATGTTCATGAGAAACTGATGGGGCTGTGCGACGTCCACATCCGCTGTTGTGACGAGGCTTCCATCGGCCTCACTCCGAAGCACCATCTCTTCCTCCACCTGTGTGACAGGACCCAAGGGGCCATGAATTACTACCGCTGTTAGCCGTCTCTCAATCCCCCGACCCACCCCCTCGCAATTCCACCCCGCTCCGGCCCCCTTCCCGAGCAAGCTGGCCTTCGCGAAAGAGTCGTGCCAGGAATGCCGAGCAACCGACAACCCCTCACTGGGGGTACCGAGCTTGCCAGGGGATGGAGGGAGGCAAGAGGGGGCAAGCAACACAAGGACGGGGAAAACATGGGTCAGCGCCGTCGCCATGGTCGTCGAGGTCACCCTCGGTGTCCTCGTCGTCACCGTCGGAGTCGTCATCGTCAAGGTCGGCATCGCCGTTGTCGACATTGTCGCCGTCGTCGCCATTCAGAATCACATGCGTTTCCTAAGGATACCGTGGCACGGCAGCCCCAAGCTCTATGCGAACTGGGTTGACGAAGGGCTCAATGTAGTTCTTCGAGATTGCGCCAAATTCGCACACAGAGTTACGTTCGAGTTCCGCGTGTTTTCGCTCATTGCCTTGCGCGACATCATTGGCGGCCAGTGGTGGTGCAAGCTTGTTTCACTCGTGCGGAGGTGATCTAGTCTTGCCGCGCAAGCGGCAGATAATGAGGGGGCAGCGCTCGTTCTAGGGATCGAGGGGGGACGAACGACAGATGAGAAGTCGTCCTGATACCATTCCCCCTGATATGTACCGAGGCCAGGACACAAACTGGCCAGCTGGGTCACCAGGGCGTGGGAGGGATGTGGGGGAGGCAGAAGCGACTGGTCGCCTTGTGGCCCTCCACATCTCCTTTCCTCTCCTCCCTCTCCTTCTCCTCCTGCTCCTCCTCCTCGCCCCCGTATCATCATGTTCTTTTCCCTCGCTCCTCATCCGCTTCCTCCTCCTCCTCAGCCTAAAACCCCCGTCATCCACGTCTTCATCCTCCTCCTCCTCCTCCTCCTCCTCCTGGCCGCCGCTCCTCCTTCTCCTCCTCCTCCTCCTCCTCCTCCTCCTCCTCCTCCGCGAACCTCGAGGGTCTTCCCCATCGCGTCCCTCACTCGTTCCTCCTCCTATTCCTCCTTGGGTCCTCCACGGCTCCCTCCTCATCATCACCCTCAACCCCCTCCTCACCCCTACCCGTATCACCCTGATTATCTGAATCGTCCTCTACATCAGCCTAGCTCCTCCTTCCCTCCTCCTCCTCCTCCTCCTCCCCTCCTCCCCTCCTCCTCCTCCTCCTCCTCCTCCTCCTCATCCTCCTCCCCATCTCCTCCTCCCCCCCCCCTCCCCCTCCTCCTCCTCTTTCGCATCCTCGACCCTCCTCGCCGTCAAGTTCGAGCTCACCCTCTCATTCTCCTCCTCCTTCTCTGTCACCTCCTCCTCCTCCTCCTTCTCTGCCACCTTCTCCATACTTATCATCCCTTATCCTGGTGATGTTGCTGCTGTCCCCTCTCCTCGTCATCATTCCGTCCCCCTTCCTCCTCGCCTTCGTGCTTCTCGCCCTCATCCTCCTCCCACTCTTCATCCCCCTCCTCCTCCTCATCATCCCCCCTCTCCTTCCTCCATCTCCGAACTCCTCATCCCCCCTCCTCCTCCTCATCCTCCTCCTACTCCTCCTCCTCCTCGTGCCCATCCTCCTCCTGCTCAGCCTCCTGCTCCCTCCTCGATCCTGCCCCCTCGATGTCCTCCTCCCTTCTCGCACCCCTTCCTCCCTCCTCCGCAGCCCCCTCCTCCTATCCTCTCCCCCATCCTCCTCCTCGATCTATCCTCCTCCTCCTCCTCCTCCTCCTCCTCCTCTCCTCCTCCTCCTCCTCTCTCCTCCTCCTCCTCCTCCTCCTCCTCCTCCTCCTCCTCCTCCCTCCTCCTCCTCCTCCTCCTCCTCCTCCTCCTCCTCCTCCTCCTCCTCCTCCTCCATCTCGAGAGCCCTGTCCCCTGAGATGCGTGAGCGCCGTCGCCTGAGCTGCCCCGCCCCCTGACGTTGCTGCGCCTCCAGCAAGCGACCGCTGGGGGAGGGGGGCGGGAGGTGAGACGAGAGGAAATGAAGAACGAAATTGATGGCAAACGAGGGGGGGGGGGGCAAACGGAGCACGAGGAGGAGGCGGAGGAGGAGGAGGCAGAGGATGAGGAGAAGGGTGAGACAAGAGGAGGATGAGGGGAACGGCGAGGAGGAGGAGGATCGAGGGGGAGGAGTGGGGACGAGGAGGAAGGGGGAAGAGGAGGGGGGAGAAGGAGGCGGAGGAGGAGGAGAAGGAGGAGGAGGAAGAGACTGAGGAGGAGGAGGAGGAGGAGGAGGAGGAAGAGGCGAGGCAAGGCGGAGTGGGGCTCGCGGTCTGGCGGGATCCGATGGACCCTGAGGGGCCAGGGCTGTTCGGGCTCCCAGGGGTGAAGGGGGATGGGGAGGGGGCCTTTTGCGGCTTTAGTTGTGTTGTGGTCCCAAGGGCCTTCTCAGGAGTTCCTGATTTGTTTCAATGACCCTGGCGCTCCCCCTCCACCCCGCCGCGCCCCCACCCCCCCGCGTCGTCGCCGACGGCGCTCGACGACGACGACGGTCAGCAGAACTCGACGTCGACGACGGTAACGGCAGACGGACGCCGCCAACCGACGATCTTCAATCGACGCCGTCGGGCTCCGAGCGAACGTTCGCGTGTGGAGCACGCGACCGACGCCGTGGAGGGAGCCTGTCTGGCAAGCTCGCTCCTTCACACTGTCTCCCTCCTGATCCTCCTTTTCCTCCTCCGCCCTTTTCCGCTTTCCTCCCTCCTCACCTCCTCTTCTCATCATCCTCTCCTCACCTCTTCGTCTTCCTCACCGCGCCCTCTCCTCGGAGAAGGCTGTGAACAAGTCCAGAAGCTTTAGGGCGCTGGCAAATTGTTCGAGAGTTTTCGCGGCGTCGATCTTCGATATTATCTTGATCTACGCGTTTCACTTGGCCCGCAACATTTCATATATTTGGCCACTTCCGCGCCTTTCCATCGCGCCCTTCCCCCGTCTCTCTGCCCCCCCGTTCGCCAATGCCTCGCGATCTCGACGGACAATTCCGCCGAATATCGAGCGGCGGGGAGGGGCGGACGGGGCAGAGGACAAGGGGAGGGCAAAGACGGAAAGGTACGGGGGGGAGCCACACGAAGGGCACCAAGCCAGAGCACGGCTTGCACCGCTGTGAACTAGCGGACGAGGGGGGTTTGACCTTCCGCTGGTTGCATGAGCTCGGATACTGTGTTCCCCTTGCCCAAACACCTCCCGCTGATTCTGCCGAATGTGATCTTTGCTGATGACTGGGACAAAGATTTGGATCGTGTGGCCCTGTACCAAAAAATGCGATATGGTTTTGTGATGACCCAGGGCCGCCATGAGACACACGAGAAAGTTCACAGACGCAGAGTTGGCAGAGCTGATCTGTTGAATTCGACTTGCGCTCCTGGAGAATGGTACTGAAAAAAAAAACACTGGGTTCGTTTCAATCAGTCAGAGTCGGTGTCACACATGCGCACGCGCGCACGCAGATTCACCCGTATAGATAGAGGCTGCGCCGCGCCCCCATTAACGCTCCGCCGAGACAAAGCCGTCGTCCACGAACTACAGAGATATCGTCTATTCCCAGCCACCCCTCCCCCCCACCCGCACCACCTTCGAAAAACTGACGATTCGGATGAGCCTTGTTTCCGTTTCACCCGCGAAGCTGGCGCGGCCAAGGAGGGGATGTGAGGACATGTGAGAGAGAAAAGGAAACTGAGGAGGGGGGGGGAGGAAAAGGAGGAGGAGAAGGAGGAAAAGAGAGAGAGAGAGAGAGGAATGATGATTGTGGTATTGGCATGTGATTTTTGTTTTTGAATATACCAGGGGGGGCCCATTGCGACCCTGCGGTGCCACCATCGACCGATGCGCTGCACCAATGGATGCAACATCCACCGATGTACGTTCGCTTTATATTCAAACTGGTCCTGAAGATCGTGCAGGACAGTCCTCAAACCGACTCTGTGAAAGTACAGGGAATGTCTATCACATGAAGCATTCAACCGTTGAACGACCCGTTGCGCATTGTGCTGGAAGAAGAAAGGATATAACAACTACACAGTGGAACCTAGAAGAACAGCAGTGACGGCAAACAACATGTAATAACGGGAAACGGCAAACACCTTGACCCTGTGCCGTTAAATAGCAGGCCGCGTCGCGCAAAATGCAAGCTGCGGTGGAACACGGGTTAAAACGTGGAGAATGCACAACACACGCAAGATAAAACTATACATAAAAACAACATATGTCATATAACCATACGTATGGTTACTTAAAACAACGCAATTCATATAACCATAGGATGGTTATTTGGGACCTCTGGGATGCACTTCGCTGCAAGGAGCCACGGGAAGCAACGGCTCCCGGAAGCGCCCACCCGTTCCCGGCGCCTCTCCCCCCACCTGGCGACTCCAGGCGGCCTTCCTGGCGGCTCCCGGCGGCTCCCCTGGCGGCTCCCAGCGGCCCCTCTGGCGGCTCCCGGCGGCTCCCGGCGGCCCCTGGCGGTTCCCGGCAGCGAGGTGCATGAGGTGCATGAGGTGCACGAGGCGCACGCGCGTCTGGAGCTATCTAGCTCTCCGCACACCACGCACGCCAAACATGCGCGAGAGTACAATGTTGCAGTGCCGAGCTACGACGGCGCGCCGAATAGTGTCGCGGCTCAAGCACGCCCCCCGTAGCCCACCTTCGCCTCTCCACGCGCTATGGCTGCCGCGGCGCCGCGGGCACCTACGAAAGCAAGGGCGCGCCCGCCATACCCTCTGATGCCCGCGCCCGAGACCACCACTCCGCGCAAAGAAGAAGGCGCAGAGAGTAAAGATGTGGAAGGCATCGGGCGCTTCCTGCACGCGCGCGCAGACGAGACTGGTTGCGCCGAGAAGTTCTCGAGGCGGACGCGCTGGGCTGCGCTGCGGCTGGAAGGTGAGGCGGACACGCAAAGCCTCTACAGCACCTTGTGGCGGGCGCTGGGCAAGGAAGGCAAACGCTGGCTCAGCGTGGCCAAGCACAGCGGAGCGATGTGGGCCTTGTTGTACAAGAGCGACGATGCCGAGATGAACCTCGCAGCCCTCCCCGTGCCGGCCACGCTCTATGGGCTGCCGCGCGAGGTGACAGCGGGCGGCCCCGCCTCTCGCGCCGCCGCCACTGAGTTTGCGCGCGCCTGGCTCGGCCATGCCCGGCAGTCCACGTCGAACTTCACCGTTGAGAGCGACGAGGAGCAGCATGCAACGGCGAAGGAACTGCTCGACGATTGCCGGGACCTCCCGGAGGAGGAGTTCCTGCTGTCACTCGCGGCGGCGCAGGTGGGCGGCGCGTCTCCGCGAGCGCAGCTCCTGAGGAAGCTCAGCCCCGAGCTCAAGGCGCTCCGGTCCGCAGCCAGAAAACGCCAAGCCGAGCGCGACTTCATATTCCGCGTCGGCGAGAACGCGACCAAGCTCGAGTACCCGCGCGACATCGAAGTGCTGACGCAGAAAACTGGCAGGACGCACAACGCGCGAGAAGGAAAGGATGAGCTCCGGGCCTTCGGTGACTACGCAGAGGGCGCGCTCCACCTGGAGGAGGTCCTCGTCCTCCGGGGCCCGGCCGGCCGCGGCAAGACGCAGGCCGCCCGGTGCGTCGCGAAGCACCTGGCCATAGGGCATGGAACGGCCCGCTACGTGAGCGCGGGCAACGTAGACGAACTCAAGGCGGCCCTGCACGAATTCGAGGAGGGCGCGCCGATCATCTTGGAGGAGCTGGGCGCGAACGACGTCAGCCAGCACGGGAGGCGCCTGTCGGCCAATTATCTCAAGAACTTACTGAACGTACCGGATGGCGGCACCTGCAGGGTCCGCAACAGGAATGTTCGCTTCCACCCGCGGCAGCCACGGATCCTCTGCATCAGCGATAAGCCGGAGGATTGGCTGGCCCGCATCGAAGATCTGCGCGACAGCGACGGCTTGGCCTTGAAGCGGCGCGTGTTCTTCGTGGAAGCCGGTCAAGTCCTCCTCGCTCCTGAGGCACTAGTGGCCCACGACGAACAACTTGGCGATGTGATGAAGCAGTTCAAGCGGAGGAAGCTCGAGTACATGGGGCTGGTCGGGGAGCCCGAGGAGGGCTCGACGACCGCCAGCGGCGGCGCGTCGCCAAAGGATGCGCCCAGCGAGGCCAGCTTTGGCGGCAGCGAGGCCAGCTCCGGCGGTCTCACAAGCTCCGAGCGCGCGTGAGTCGCTCCTCCGCAAGGCGCAGCCGCCCGCCCAGGCTTCGCCACGCTTGCTAAGCTGCCGCGCGGGACTAGCACAGTGGACTTAGAATGAGTGTTGGTGGCGGGCGCGTGGGGCGCTATGATGCGGGCGTTGCGGGCACGCCGGATAGGCCCCGCCAGATAGCGCGAAGGATACAGCTTTGTCGGAGAAAAGAGGTTGCGTCGGAGCGTGCGAGCATGGGCCGAACTGCGTCGTACGCCAGCGCGGATCGGTTACGCGACGCACGGCGCCTTTCGCGCGAGCATCCCCGCTGAGTTAGGTAAGCGTAGTAACGTGACATTACAGAGACCGTGGCCTTGGGGGCCTGTAGTCATCGTAAGAGAAAAGGGTCGCGACGCGCTTCGTGGGCCCAGGAAGCACCGCCCATCGCGCGCTTGCTAGCCCTCCACTTCGGCGAAAAACGCACACACTAGCGCATTATTGGGTTACTTTGGTGTCGCTGTGGGCATCGCTGTGGGCTTCGCTGTGAGCTTCGCTGTGGGCTTCGCTGTGGGCTTCGCTGTGGGCTTCGCTGTGAGCTCCGCTGTGAGTTTCGCTGTGGGCTGCGCTGTGGGCTCGCTGTGAGCTTCGCTGTGGGCTTCGCTGTGGGCTTCGCTGTGAGCTTCGCTGTGGGCTTCGCTGTGGGCTTCGCCGTGGGCTTCGCTGTGGGCTTCGCTGTGGGCTTCGCTGTCGGCTTCGCTGTGAGCTTCGCTGCGGGCTTCGCTGTGGGCTTCGCTGTGGGCTTCGCTGTGAGCTTCGCTGTGGGCTTCGCTGTGGGCTTCGCTGTGGGCTTCGTTGAACTCTCCTGTCAGTTTCGCTCCGAGCTTTGCTATAGGTGTTGCGGTGAGCTGTGCTGCGAAGATTCCCTGTAGGCCATCCGGTCGGATTTCCTATGAGCTTCCGCGCGGGCTTTGTTATGAGTCTAGGACGCGCAGCATTTTGCTCAAGCGCTTGTTCCACCTACGAACCCTTAATCCCTGCAGGCTCTTCCGTTTCCTTCTACAGATGAGTGCGCCAGCAAAGGCCTTCGAACACCGCGGAAGCGCAGAGGAAGCGGCGAGCTTGCGCTAACTATGGCCAGAATGCGGCCGGCAAGTGGGTGCGGAAGACGGCCTGGCGCGCGCGCGACTACAGTGATGGCGATCAACTTCGTCAGTTCGACACAGAAGAAGCCTTCCTCACATTCGAGGAAGAGCGCCGCGCGCAAGGCCACTCCCAAGCCCACTATGAGAAGTTGCCGCGGGGCACGGTGCCGAAAGAACAGCTGGCGTTGGAAGAGGCCATTACGAACGCCGTTGCGAAGGATGGCAACGAAACCCGCGTGCACCTCCAGAGCGCGGTGGAGGGCTTGCACCAGCGCCATGATGAGCAGCAAGCCACGCTCTGCGAGATCCGCGCCCATCAGCTGCAGCAAGATAAGCAGCAAAGCGCCATCCTCGAGAAGAAGGCGGCGCTGGCTGACAAGCAGAAAGCCAAGGATGAAGCCTTCGCGAGCCGCGTCGAAGCCGGCGACGGCACGCCGCTCGAAGAGAAGAAGCTCCGCATCAAGATCCTCACGGAGGAAGTTCGGAGGGAAGAAGCCGAGCTCAAACTGAAGAAGCAGCGCGAGAAAGCACGCCAGCAGGGCACGAAGCGAGCAAGAGCTGCTGCCGCCGATGGCGTCTCTACCTCCGAGGCCAGTGGGAGCGCGGCAGGCGGCGCAGAGGTTGCGCCGGGCCCTGGCGCGCGCGCTACCATGCCGCCGCGGGCGCACGCGCAGGCGGCTCTACCAGCTTGCAGCCGCCGGAAACGCCGTAGGGAGGCGCCCGTGCACGAGGAGCAACCGGAAGTCCCGGTCACTCAACCAAAGCGATGCCCCCTCGAGCGGCACGACGATGAACTGCCCGGCGACGACCCGCGCGGAGACGGAGTCACGCCAACGTCGGCCGGCGCCGCTGCAGCCAGCATCGCGGGCGACCCCTGCGCCGACCCTACGCGCGAGCTGGGCGACGGCGAGCGGAGCCGTGGCGCCGAAGGCTGCCAGCCCGATGCCTCCACAGCCGCCGGAGGAGACAGCCACAGCGGGGAGGGCAGCGAGACACCGAGTCCCGCGGCGCCGCGGAGCACGCGTGACGAGTTGGTGCAGCAGATACGCGCCGGCCATCGGCCGGGGGCCCTGGCGCCGCAGGAGGCGCAGGCATTGCTGGACTGGGCGCAGGCGCGGTTGAGCGACGGCGAGCCGTACGTCGTCACAATGGCAGGCAGGAGTCCCCAGCCGTTGCACCACCTGAAGCTCATGTACGGCATCGCCGACGAGGCGAGCCTGTTGCCCATCTACAACTTCGGCCTCACAAAGGCGGGGTGGAAGAGGGTGACGTCCATGCCAGAACTGCTGCAGCAGCGAGCCGAGCAGATCGGGCGCGAAACCGGCTGCCGGCCCAACAGCTGCGTCGTCAACATCTACTTGACGGGAGCAGACTACATCTCCGCCCACCAGGACCAGGCCTTTTCGGACTGCGGCGGCAAGTTCGAATCCAAACTGCCTGTGCTCATCGACCGGGTCGGGGCGGCCAGGGATCTCGTCTTCCACGATCTGGACGACGCAGAGTTTGTCAGGATCTCCATGCACGGAGGTGACTCCTACGAGCTAACCGGCCCGCTCAACTTGCTCGTCAAGCACAGCGTGCTGGCGTGCGCGGAGGACTGTGGCCTATGCATCACATTCTCGTGGCGCTGCGTCCGGAACCGCGTCAGCCCCGATGGTAGGTTTGCTCGTGTGAACGACAAGCGCGTGCCCCTCGATTACCTGGAGCGCGCGCTCGAGAAGGACAAGCTCCCGCGGTTGCAGGCCAGGTGCGCCGAGTTCGGAGTCGACAGCGCCGGAGAGAAGTCCGACCTCATCCAACGTCTGGGGGCTCTACCCGCGGAGCCGCTCCGGCAGCTAGAGATCGCGGTGCTCGCGAAAGGTCAAACGCCAGACGCGCCGGCGGTGACTCGCGCCCTGCGCGCGCAAGGCCCGGAACTTGCGGAGTTGACGCTGAACGGGGGCAAGGTTGTGGAGAATCGTGGTGACCAGATCGGCCTGGGCTGGTGGGTGGTCGTCGTTGGCACGGATCGCAAGTGGCGAGAGGCGAAGTGGGCCCAGCCTTTCAAGGCGGTCCTGGACACGGTGCCCGACGATGAATCGCTCACCCGCTACTACGGTCACGCCGTCGGCCTCATCTACCTTTCGGAGTACCGCGTGCAGCTGGAGTGCAACGGTTACAAGTGGGCCGGGCGAGACTCCGTCTGCCATGCAATATCACACGCCGTGAAGTTCCTAGCGCCCATCAAGATCAAGAAGCCTAAAGGATTCTCCATGCAACGGTGTGGGATCGAGCCGGAGGAGCAGGAGCTTCTGAGGGCGCAGCTCCCAGACGGCTCGCCGGCCCGCCACGACCTGTCCGTGCTGGATAGGGCACAGGCTACGGGGGGGGCCTGGGAACAGCAGCCACACAGCGCCCGTGGGTGATTCGGGAGACGGCCCTCTGACGCCGACATGGACCAGCAAGCCGCGCGCCTCGTCGCTCACCGCCCGGCTGACGTCGCCAGTGAGTAAGCGCATCTGCGCGGCACGCGCCGGCGACGCAACTAGTAAGACGTTGCTGGCACGAGGTCTAAAGAAAAAAGAGCTTCAGCACTGTTGCCGCAGACGCAGCAGCGGAGCGAGCGCGCAAAATAGCGGCATCCGCGACATGCAACGCTATTTCCCATTGAGCCCCCCTGCATGTTTAGGTCGCGCTTGTGTACATTCGCATCTACGGACAGTCGGCTCAAGCGACGCTTTTCCGAAACGTGCTGCCTTTGCGCTGCCTGTGCTTCGATGGAGCCGAGTCTTCCTGAGGAGGCGCTTCGCGCCGGCGCGAAGCGTCTCCTGCAAAGCTCCGCGCCCTGCTGCCCGAGGTGGTGCGCTTGATCCGCAGCGGGCGAGCGGCGCTCGAGGCGGACCTCGCGGGCCTCGGCGCCCATGCGCCAGCGGTTGCGAACACAACCGAGACTTCAGCAGCCGAATTCGAACGCGAGGAGAGCCCCGCCGCCCTGCAGCAGCTCATCCAGAAGACCCTGAAGCATTGGTACCAGCAGAAAAGCAGGATTGAGGCGGCGATCGCGGGCGCGAAGGACTTTGCTCGCGCTGGCCAGTACTACTACCCAAGGTTCCTCGAGACACAGGAGGCCGACGCGCTCAGGGAGTGCTTAGTGACTGAGCGCGGGCCCTACATGATCAAGTACAACGAGGCCTGGCGCTCCACCGTCGCCACCCGCCCCAAGTGCAACATGGCCGAGCCCGTCGACGGCGCCTGGCCAGCGTACAAGTGGGGGCAAGTCGCCGATGACCTCCCGCTGATCGAGCTGCCCCCCCGCCTTGTACAGGACCTTGCCCGCCGACTGGAAAAGCATTTCGGCCATCCGAAGGGCTTCCTCAACAGCCACATGGCCACGTCCTACTTCGACGGCAAACACCAATACCTCAAGAACCATCAAGACAAGGCGCACAGCTGCGAGAGCACTGGGAAAATCGAGAGCGCGGCGCCCATCTACAAACTCAGCCTGGGCGCTCCCCGCAATTTTGTGATCGCAGACTTGAACTCCCTCGGCATGTCCAAGCGCGCGGACATGCTCATCTACGCAGACATCCGCATGAATTCGGGCGACCTCGTGGTGTTGAGCCCCGACATGAGCGTCAGGTTCTGTCACGGCGTTCCGGAGGACCCAGGGGCGCCCGCCGCGCCCCGCATCTCGCTGGTGTTCCGCCACTGCACCAAGTTCTGGAGAGCGCTCTGCGCTCGGCTGCGGAGCTGCCTACGGCAGCTCCCCGACAGGACGTGGGAGCTGCGCCAGCGGGGCGCCGATGGCCAGGACGGGACGTGGAAGCCTATATCGGCCAAGCACGGCGAGGGCGACGACCAGGCGGAGCGCCTGACCGAGAGGCGGCGACAGGCAGCCGCCAAGATCGACGACCAGCGCGCCCACAAGCGTGGGAAGAAGAGACGTTCGACCAGCTCGCAGCCAGCGGGCACTGCCGCACCGCAGGCGGCGCGTCGCCGTGCCACGGGGGACAGCTCCGCCTTCACGGGCGGCGACGAATCCGGGTCAGTCACTGCGAGCACGCCTCCCCCGAATGCGCAGCGCGGCGGCCTGGGCCCGGCGACCTTGCCCATACGCGAGGAGCGCGACGGGGCGATGAGCGGCGGCGCCGCCCCGGCGATTGGTACGTCGGAATGCCGGCATGCATCAAACACAGAGCGGTTCAGGCCGGTGGCCCCTCCACGAGGCTCCTCCTGAGGACCGCGGTGCTCACGCGCAGGGCGTCCGAGAGGCGCGTCTACGTCACCAGGGCCTGCTTCGAGAGACTTGCGCGCGCGGTGACAGACATCATCGCGACGCAGCCGTTCGGCGTGCGAGCGCGGGCCGCGCAAATAGGGAGAAGCGTGTTCGGCTAGCGTAGCGAAGTGGTCCGTACCAGCGATGCAAACAAAAGCGGAAACGGCGGCAGGAGGACATGGCCTCGCTGGTAGCCGCCAGGCTGGAGCGAGAGAGGAAAATCCTGCGCCACCACGGCAGCGAGGACGCGCCCACGGCGTCAACCCCCAGCGACGTCAGCAGCACTGAAGGGCAACGGCTCGATTGAGCCACAACCGCGCCCGGTGAGCGCGGCGAGCGCAAAGTGACCTGCCAGCACGCGCAAACCGTGTAAGCCGCAAGCCAGCAGGAAAAACACATGCGTCATCGCATCATCTAGGTAGGGCGCGCAGGTAGAACCCGTCCCGGCCTGGCCCACGCCAAGCCGCGTCTGATAATCCGAAGTCGCAGACACGTTTCTCGGCAAGTGGCCGGCCACAAGCCTCAACGCCTCCCCGACGAGCCATGGACGCCCCCGCGCGGCGCCGCTTGGCGGGCAAGCAGCGGGGAAAGGAAACGGCGGAAGAGACGAAAGCAAAGGCGCCACTCCCCCAGGCCTTCGCGACAGCACCCTTCGACTGGCAGCGTCGTATTGTGGCTCTGCTGCAGCCCCGAGATTTGTGCCGCTTCAGCGCTGGTTGCAAACGCCACTACGAACAGAAAGGGTGCTTCGCTGAGCTGCACAAGAAAGAGCACCCGCACCGATGCGCAATCTGCGAGAACGTGCTCTGCCATCCCCATCGTCTGCCTGATTGCGGGCACGTTGCGTGTGGGAGGTGCATCTACGGCAAGGCCTTCCCGTCTCGATTCATTGCCTACCATGGATGGCGCTGCCAGCATCCTTCCGATGATTGGAAAACGTGCTGCGGCGTGACCGTGCGAACGCGGCCTGAGAAGCTCGGGGCAGAACACTGCCCACAGGCAGGTCTCGATGCCGCTGCCCATGCCGCGATGCCCACAGCGGGGCAGCGCGAAGAGTGGAGAGCTTGGCACAACAGACGCGTGCACACCGGCACACACGGTCACTTCGGAGGTGATTGGAACGTCTTCGCGGGCGCGGGCTTTCCAGGTGACTTCGACAGAGCCCCCTTTGCAAACTATCGCGATCTCCCCCAGATCCTGCCTGAAGACAACGAATACGAGTTGACTATCTGCCCTGCCGCAATGAATTTCAGCGGCTTCCCGCCAGACACCGCGCGGGTGTTCAGGCGTCGTGATGCGACAGAGGTTGTTGAGCAGCTTGTGCTCAATGCGGGTGTCTGCGTGGACGACGTAATCCTCGTCACGGAAAGGCGCGGCTGGCTTGACGAATATGGCAACGAGAACGAAGATGTCGTGGAGTACGTTGTCAGGGGTTGGGAAGAGCTGCTTCCTGATGGCGAGGCCGGCAGCGAAGAGTTTGAAGAGGAACCAGGAGCGGGCGATGAGAGCGACATGAGTGTGTGAGCGTTGAGGCTACCGCTAGCTAAGGCACTGAGCGGCATGGCGTTCGCGTAAGTCTGGGTAGACATAAGCCGCGCTTGACTCTCTCTCTCTCGACATGGAGCACGCTGTCTAGGGAAAAAAGAGAGCGCGTTGCTCGATGAGCAAGTGGCCACCAGCGTCGCGCGCCGCCCGCCCGCTTCCGAGGCTTTCCCAGCGATGTCGGCTGCAGCGTGGTTTGCGACAGTAGGTGCGATGTGGTTGCGTTGCGGTTGCGATGTGGGTGCGAAGTCGCTTGCGAAGTCGCTTGCGATGTCGGTTGCGATGTCGGTTGCGATGTCGGTTGCGGTGTCGGTTGCGATGTCGGTTGCGATGTCGGTTGCGATGTCGGTTGCGATGTCGATTGCGATGTCGGTTGCGATGTCGGTTGCGGCCCCAAGAAATATATCGCGAAAGTGTAGCCATTTCCTAAGCATAGCTCTTCTACAGCTATTCCGACGATAGTTTTCGCCATGGTGCTGACTGCTGAGCAATTCCGCAGGCGTCGCGCGTTACAGAAGTACGGAAGGAATGCAGCTGGCAACCTTGGTTCGCACTGCCTCTTTCCGCGCATGCGACTACACAGACGCAGGCGCGAAGCGCGAGTTTGCCACTGAAGACGAGATGCTGGCATTCGAGGCCAAGCGTTACAACGACGGCAGTGGCCACCGGGTGAGGTTCTCGAGCGTGCCTAGCGCGACTGTGCCACATGAGCAAGTCGCACTGCAGTCGGCAGCGCAGCACGCAGTGGCCGAGGATGGTAACGAGACGCGCGTTCAACTGGCGGGCGTCGAGGAGGGCCTGCACGCACACTTGGACGACATCTCGCAGCGGCTTGACGCGCTGCAGTCACACAGCCAGGCAGCGACACTTCTGGCCGCGCTCTGCGTACGCTCGCCTACGACGCCTGGAGACACTCAGCTCATGGCGCGAGTCCAGAAAAGTTTCAAGGTGGCGCGCATGAACGCCACCCTCAAGGAATGTAGGGCGAAGCACCGCCCGGGCCTAAAGATGGCCGACAAAGCTGCATTGATCGTCGAGGCGGTGCCGAGGGATCGCTTGATGGAGTTTCTGGAACTTTCTGGCACGGATGCGCCTGCCACGAAGAAGGCGCGCGCCGAGACGATGACGCCGATGTCGGGCGGCGCCAACCCGCTCACCAACTACTTCGGCGGCGCCTTTGCGACAGCGCCGGGCGCCGGGGGCCAGGCAGAGACACCAAAAGCTGAGAGCACATGCGCTTCACTTAGTGAGCTGTACCAGGAGCACGTGCTTGGCGCGCCGCGCGCGCGCGGCCTGCAGAGCGCCACCTGCTCCGCCGCCAGCGGTCCGACCAGCGGCGCAACCAGCCCGACTGCTATCCCGACTGCTAGCGCGGCCGCGGAGCGCCGTGGCGGGGCATCCGTGGACTGCGCGCCCGCGGGAGATGCAGCTCCACAGCGTGCCTCCAGCGCCGCCGAGTCGCCGCGGTCGCCCAAGGCGAGCGCCATAATCCACAAGCTCGGGCACACCGATGCAATCGAGGTCTACGACGCGAAAGGCAAGTTCTCACACTGGGCGCCGCTGACCGTTGAGGGCCTCTGCGGCCACCCGGACGCCGACGGCAAGCTCTGCAGGGCCAACGCGGAGAGCTGCAGCAAACACCTCCAGCGGGAGCGGTCCCTCATGGAGTGCGAGGACGAGCGGGCCGCCGTGATGGAGCGCGGGGTCTGCGGATTTCCGCTGGGGCCAGACAGCGTCTGCCAGAGGCCGAAGGGCAGGTGCAGCGTGCACACGGCCGAGTGGCACCAGGAACGTGAACTACTCAGCATGCGGGCCGAGGATGACGCCTCGCGCATCGCGGACCGCGGCCGCTGCGGCGTGGTGCCGCGGGGCGGCGGCCAACAGTGCAAACACCCCAAGAGCCGTTGCCCCAAACGCGCCGCGGAGCAGGAGCGGTGTCAGTCCGCGCTCGATAATGACCCACGTGAGCGCTGCTGGAAGCACCGTGCTGAGAAATCGTGTTTCTGCACGCTGCACGCTGATTATCCCACTTACTCCAAAACGGTCCAGCGCTGGGCGGCCGACCGCCAGCAGCGCGGCCTCTCCTTTGATGAAGAGCAGCTTACGGCCCACATCCGCGCGGAGTACCCCAACGCCTCCTACCAGCAGCCGAAGATCTACGATTTTCAAAGGCATGCCGCTTCTTTCGCCGGCGCTGCAGCAGAGCGGCCCCGCAGTCGCAGCCCGAAGCGCCCGTAGCCTGCCCGCCCGCAGCAGAGGCGGCGGAGCAGCCGGCTGCCTCTGGGGAGAGGAGCATTGCGGGATCCAAACCTGAGCGCCGCGCGAGTGCTAGTGAGCCCACGCCGCCTCGGCAGATAGCGCCGAGAGCGCACAGATCCCCCCCCCCCCCCCGAGCTTGCGCACACATTGTAAGCCGCGAGTGCCACAAGGAAAGTGCGTCTGCGCGCATCTACTCCACGCGACCACGCGGGAAGCAGAGCGAATGGACATTCTGCCTAGAGCACGCCTGCGAACTTCCAGGGCATGCTCTGCGCCGATGGCGCTCGTTAGGAGCAAGGGCCAGCTGCCGTCTGGCAGACCGAAAAGATCGCGCTTATGCTCGGGTTGCCACTCTTATGGGCGGCAGCTTAGGTGGAGGAGGGGCGTGCGCGAACAGGCCTCCAGAGGTTGTCCGAGCGCGCGCGGCTGCATAGCATTGGCCCCCGCCCCCCGGCGCACTCCACCTTGCCCCAACTCGCGGCCCCAGCTCATGGCCCTGGCCGGCAGTGCGCGCATACCACCAGGTTATGCGCAAAAAGGCTGCAGGCCAGCATGTACAATCCCGCGCGCGAGAAGGCGACTAATAATATGATGTTGTGGCGCAACTGCATATTATTGTTGCGCTGCGGCCCCGCGTGCCCATCACTTATTTCCCGCGCGCGAGAAGGCTACTTGGCGCAACTGCATATTATTGTTGCGCTGCGGCCCCGCTGCGGCCCCGCGCGCCTATCACTTATTTCCCGCGCGCGAGAAGGCTACTAATAATATGATGTTGTGGCGCAACAGCATATTATTGTTGCGCTGCGGCCCCGCGCGCCCATCACTTATTTCCCGCGCGCGAGAAGGCTATTAATAATATGATGTTGTGGCGCAACAGCATATTATCGTTGCGCTGCGGCCCCGCGCGCCTATCACTTATTTCCCGCGCGCGAGAAGGCTACTAATAATATGATGTTGTGGCGCAACAGCATATTATTGTTGCGCTGCGGCCCCGCGCGCCTATCACTTATTTCCCTCGCGCGAGAAGGCTACTAATAATATGATGTTGTGGCGCAACAGCAACTTATTGTTGCGCTGCGGCCCCGCGCGCCTATCACTTATTTCCCGCGCGCGAGAAGGCTACTAATAATATGATGTTGTGCCACAACAGCATATTATTGTTGTGCTGCGGCCCCGCTGCCAGCATGCCTGGCACACTCACGTGGCTTGTGCCGGCGTCTGCGGCACATCACCGCTAGCGCGCCTCTGGCTCAAATGTCAAAGGGACAAGGGACAGGTAGACTCAAGGTCCTCGGCGCTCGTGGCCATGACAGTGCCCTGCGAGCTCGTCACGAAACCCGTGCCACATAAGGTACAGACCTACGTCATCAAAGCGGGATCAGACGTTGAACCAGATGTTCTCAAGACATGGGCGCAAAGTCAAGCCGTTTTGGGGGGCTGGTGCTTGGGCACTTGCGCAGATCCGCGGGGCGAGCCCGCCAGGCACCTTCCTCGTGATTACAGTGGGGGAGTCGTGCTTCTTCGAGAGCCGCGCTGCTAGGATCAAGGAGGGCATCAAGCAGCTCCCCACCCATCCCGCCGTGGAATGGGTCCGCCCACTCACCCGCCGCTTCCAGCGCTATTTCGGCTGGGGCGACGTCTGCGCCACCGTAGCCGACGTGCGGCAGGCCTGCGAGAAGGACGACAAGGCGGAACTCGAAGCCATCATGCCACAGGCAGCGGCAGCCATTGACCGGGCAGATTTTGAAATACTCGCGCCGCTTTTCACCGCTCTGCACGGGGTCATGCCTCAGCTGGCGGGTTGCGAGCACGAGTTCTTCCAGGAAGCCCCCTTCCGAACAGTCTTGGGCCCATGTGCCCGTGGGGAGCCTGGCGGCGCACCTGGTTCTCGCGCGCACGTGCAGCCCTACACGCGTTGCAAGCGGTGCAAGCTCGTGCTCTGTGGGCGCTGAGCCGCAGATAGCGGTGAAGAGCAGAGGCAGAACCAAGAGCTGCGAGCGGCGCTGCACGAGGCCAGGCAAGTGCCCGCGCCCACCTACTGGCGGCACCCAGAGCGCCCTCTCCCATTCTACGTGATCGACCAGATCAAGGTTCCCGACGCGGAGAAACTACAGTGGCTCAAACAAGAGCTCGGCGCTGATGCCGATCTGCCCACGTTCAGCGCCAAATTCGTGGAGCTCTTTGGCGGAAAGCTGCATGGCCGTACGCCGCAGAAAAGGGCGCGCCTTGCCCTCTATGCTAAGTACACGCGCCCCGATCAGCCAGCTACGGCCAGCAAGGAAAGCGATCTGCCACCCGCAGAATTGGAAGAGTTCCAGAAGGTGTGGGACCCGGACGCGCCCAGCCGCTGTCGCGAGCGCGGCAAGGCGCTGGCTCCAGACGCGCCCTTCGGCCAGATATTTTGCGGCATGGCATGCCAGGCGGCCGGGAAGACCAGCATTTGCAACAATTGCTGCCCGCCGCTCTCTCACTGGCGCTTGAAGCTGCCTGAAGAAGACCCGCTGGAGGAGCTGCGGCAAATTGCTGGCGATGGCGCTGACCTACCCGTCTTTGTCGCTGCCGTCCGCAAGCTGGTCACGGAGCGCCAGATTGCCATGCCCCAGAAGGGCGCTGTCCTCCAGCTCTACGCCGAATATGCACCCGAGCTTTCGGAGGCGCGCGCCTGGAGGGAGGAGAGTGACCTTCCGCCCAGTGTTCTTACCCAGTTCCAGAAGGCGTGGGGCGCCCCTTCCGAGGTGGTGCTCCGCAACGGAAGTCTCGCGTGCAAGGTTTGTGGATGGGGCGCAGAGGGCGCGGGCATGATGGCACGGGGCGCGCCCAAGGGGCTGGAGGAGACCGAGCTGGGCAAGAGCATCAAGCGCGGTGCTGCGCTGACGCCGCGGCGGACGCTGAGGATTGCCAGCGTCGCTGCACAAAAGGAAAAAGAGATGGAGCGCAGGCGCTTCGCGCCGGGGCGAAGCGCCTGCGTGCGGGAGGGAGGGGGCGCTGCGCACGCTTGCGAACAACCAAAAATGCAAGGCAAGAATGTGCACCTCGCGCGGGAACCGCTCGCATGCATGACCGCGCATCGCTTTTTGCCAAGGACGCCGCGAATTGTTGATGGATTTGTACCCGATGGCGCGGCCTTGCCTGCGTCGCATTGTTGCTCAAGCTTCGCAGGCCCGAAAAGGAAAGGCATCTCCCGCCCTCACCGCGCAGGTGAGCGCAGACATGAGCGCGGCGGCGGACAGCACCCGCCCCCGGAAGAAGGCGCGCGTCGCCGGCCTGCGCTTGCCGGTGCGCACGTTGGGCAGCACCCTACTCTGCGAGCCCATGCTGCGGCCCGGGGACAAGGTCATTAAGCTCTACCGCGCCGCCGAGGCGGCCGCCAACAAGCCCCTGCGCCTCCTCACGAGCGCCGGTCTCTACTTGAAGGCGGAGCTCACAGTGGCGGCCGCGGGCCTGCGCGACGGGGGCGATATCACGGCGCAGGTGGCTCTCCCCCAGATCCAGGCCGCAGACGAATTCTGGGCTGTTCTGAAGGGCGACGGGACTGTCTGGACTGCACGCTACGGCGGGGGTCTGCGCGCTGGGCCAGAGCTTACCGACATCCAGCAGCTCTGCGCCGGCGAAGATTGTGTTTACGCACTCGGAGCAGATGGGTCGCCACCTCCTCCTCCTCCTCCGCGCGCTCTCTCTCTCTCTCTCTCTCTCTCTCGCTCTCTCTCTCTCTCTCTCTCTCGTTCTCTTTCTCTCTCTCTCTCTCTGTGCCTCTCTGTCGCACCCCATCCACCCGCCCGCGCGCCTTCTGAGTTCTTCTGTTTTGTAATAACAAAAACTGCTTGCTGTTTTTCTAAGACTCTGGGACTTTCCCCCGTCGCCGCGGCCGGGTTCTCGTGAAACTGATGGTCAGAACGCATCGTGGACAGGTTCGGAGGTCAAGTTTTTCAGGGAGTCGTCGTCGCCGCCGTCGTCGTTGTCATCGTCGCCGTCGTCCTTGGCTCGGCTGGCCCGCGCGCCGAATGGGCCCGCGTGGCAGAGAAGGAAAAGGAGCAGGAGGCGGGACGGAGGAGAAAAAGGAGGAAGAGGAAGGAACGGTGAGGATTGCGAGAAACAGGAGGGGCCCCAGGAAGACGGAAGGAGGGCACGGAGGAGCAGGAGGAGGGGAGGGCAAACGGCGGAAACAGAAGACAGCTTTCACTGGGACCCGTGCTCTCGCCGAGGCGCCGGCCACATCTCTCATTCAATATCGTGTTGCCGCTTCGCTCGCGGGACTCCCAGCCTCTACCAGGTCAGCATCCCGTCCTCCAGCATGCGGCCGCCGACTTTCCTCTCAATTCTTGACGCTTCGCGTATCCCCACCGGCCCGTCCAGAATTGATTGCCAGCTTTCCCGAGGCCTCTTGGAGGCTATCCTGAGCCATGCTCGGCTAGAGGCTGTCGGAAGCTATTCTGAGCCATGCTCGGCTATGTTGGGCCATATTCAGGCTGTCTTGAGGCCTCTTGGAGATCTGTCGGAGGCTCTATCTTGAGCCATGCTTGGCTATCTTGGGCCATTTTGGAGGCCATCTTGGGCTATCTAGGGCTCTCTTGGAGCCATCTTGGGCCAAAAAGGGCGGGGTGGAGAATCTTCAGGAGAGGCTGGGAGGCCTCTCGGGCCCGTCTTGGGCCCCATTGTTCAAAAAGAGCGGGGGTCCTCAGTTCAGGTCCCCCCCTCGGAGGCTCTCAAACGGCGTCTTGGGGACGTGTTGGAGCGCTCTTTGGAAGCCTCTTGGGCGATCTTGGGGCCGTCTTGGGCCTTCTTGGGCCCCTCTTGGGGCTCTCTTGGGCCATCTTGGGGCCATCTTGATGCCTCAGGGGCCCATCGGAAGCGAAAAGACGAGAATGCCAAACACATTGACTTTCCTTAGGCTTTTGAAGGGTTTTGGCTTCTTGGAGGGCGCCGTGGAGGGCTCGAAGGGCACGTGGATCCGTCTTGAGGACTCTTGGAGGTGTGTCGGAGGCTATCTTGACCCATCTTGAGGTATCTTGGGCCATCTTGGAGGCCATCTTGCGACTTGGAGCGCCTCTTGTAGCCATCTTGAGCCATCTTGGACGCTCTAACGCCTCCATCCCCCCCCCCCTCCAGGTCCAGGGGAAGGTTACCCCTCCCCCGAGCAGGGGAAGGAAGGGGAAGAGAGAAGACCAAACTCGTTATACCACCGTAGCCCTAAAGGGCTGGTGGGACTTCCACCTATAGACTTCCAGCCTCCATCAGCTCAGCACTCCGACCTCTAGCGTCCGGCATCCGACTTTCCACCTTCACCTCCACTCCAGCGTCCACCAACTCTGCGCCCTGAGCCCCGCCCCGGGCGCTACCGCGCACTCGCCTCGCCTCGCCTCCGCTCGCACAATTCCCACACACCTCATTGAACAATTGTGTTCTCGCCCGCGCCCAGAAATATCGTAGGTGCAAGGATCAAGATTAGAAGGCGAAGCGCAGCGAGCCTTAAAATCTTGTGTGTATATATATATATATATGTGTGTGCGTGGATGTATACATATATACATACATACGTAAACATATGCATATACAACGACGATTTCGACGACGACGATTCCGTCGACAACGACGACAACGACGGCGACGACGCTGACGACGACGACGACGACGACGACGACGACGACGAAGACCACCACGACGACGACGACGACGACGATTCCGTCGACAACGACGATAACGACGGCGACAACGGTGACGACGACGACGACGACGACGACAACGACGACGACCACGACGACGACGACGACGACGACGGCGACGACGACGACGACGACGACGACGATGACGACGACGAGGACGACGGCTGCGTCCTCCGCAGGCACGCCGGCCGCGCGGGACGACGCATCAGCCAGGCCCCGCCCGCGCGCCCGCGACGCCCCCCGGCCGCCGGGCCTTTCTCGCGGCTCCCACCGCCGCCTCCGTTGGGGCTTCGGAGCGGCCGCCAGCATCTTTCGAAGAGCCACGACGACAGCAATCCTCATCTTCACCATCATCAGCAGCATCATCATCAGCGTCACCATCACCATCACCATCACCATCAGAAGCAGCATCAACACCACCGTTGTCGTCATCATCATCAGCAACAGCAGCATCTTCATCGTCATCGTCATCGTCATCATTAGCCAACACCACCAGTCACCTGCCATCAACCACTACCAATCACTACCAAGCAATATCAATCACCATCATCATCGTCAACATCAGCATCAGCATCATCAGCATCATCAGCATCATCGTCATCGTCATCGTCATCGGCATCATCACCGTCATCACCATCGAACCACGACGGCGACGATTGGCGACAGCAAGGGCCACGGCGACGACAGCGGCGAAGAGGAGCAACGAGGGAGGAGAGAGGGTTTATTTTTGCTGTGCTTGCCTTTAGTTGGTTATGTATTGTCTCTTTCTTTTTTTTCCTTCCGAATCCGCGTGTGGGAGGACATGCCCGACCTAAAGATCGGCGGCGTTCCGATGCAGTGGAGGGCGGAGCCCGCCGATGAAATCCTACAGTCAGGACGCTGAAATAAGGAACATTTTGGGTTCGGAAGGGGCTCGATGTTCCTTAGGTTCCTCCAGTGCTGTTCCTCTTGCCCTCCTGGGGCACGGAGGCGCTTACAGGGCCAAAGAAGGGGCTTCCTTCCGTATTTAGCGTTACTTCTTTCAGCGGCCCGACTCTACAATCAACCCGCATGGTAAGGATAGGCAGCGTCCCAACCCTTGCATCCTTCACCTTCGGCCCCATCCTCGGCCGCTCCGGCTGACCGCGGCCCGCCCTCGGAATGTCGACATGGCCTTCCAGGGCCCCTGCATCCGTGTCGTGGGCCCTTGTTATACGGGTTGACTGTATGTGGTCCCCGAAGGAATCCCGCAGCAAATCTTGAGGACTCTTTGGGGATTCCTCGGGATCGTCTGGGACATCTCATGGGAATCCGAAAGCTTTCTTTTGAAGTCCCGAAGAAACCCGCCGAACTGCTGAGGCCTTCAGGGTTCCCGGGTGAATCCGCACGATTCCATTGGATCTCCGAAGGATTATGCGGGCCCCTCTGCGGTCCCTGAAGATGCCCTGAGGATTCTTGAGGGCGGAGTCCTGAGGAAATCTGTAGAAAGTCTTACGAAAATCATGGGATCCCTTCAGACACCCTTGGGAAAAGTATCCGGACACCGTGAGGATGCCATGGGACACCGCCTCGAAGTTCTTGGCGTGATTGACACGTCATCTCGGAATCTGCAGGAGTGTTAAAGATTGTCAGGGAAATTCGTCGTCATCGGCATCCTGATCAAAACTGCCATCATTAATCATCATCATTATCAGCAGCAGCATCATCATCAGCATCGTCAACATCAGCATCATCATCCTCATCTTCATCATCATCGCCATCGTCATCATCATCATCATCATCATCATCATCAGCAGCAGCATCAGCATCAGCATCAGTAACATCATCATCAGCAGCATCGTCATCGTCATCGTCATCGTCATCATCATCATCATCATCATCATCATCATCATCATCATCATCATCATCATCATCGTCATCGTCATCATCATCATCATCATCATCATCATCATCATCATCATCATCATCATCATCATCATCATCATCATCATCCGCAGCCGTCCCGGCTCGAGCTTGTCTGCTCGGCTCCGCCTCGCCAGCTTCGGACCGGCCAGCCACCTGCTCCGCAGGCGCAGGCCCCCGCAGAGAATGGCCGCCCGCCGCAGCAGCTCGCGCACCCTGGCCTGCCTCGTGCTCGCCGCCGCCGCTGCGGTGGCCGCCTGGACGGGCTCCTCGGCCTTCGTGCCCCCGGAGGCCCGCCGCGCCGCCGCCGGCGCCGCCGTGGTCGCCGCGCTCCTGGCCCAGCAGGTGCAGCCGGCCCTCGCCAAGGACGTGCTGCTGTCCGCGACCGCGGACCCGAGCGAGCAGATCGCGGCGCCGATGATCGACAACTCGAACCTGGTGAGCCGGCACGATCGACATGGGTAGGGTAGTGGTGAAGGCGGACAGCAGTGCCTGCCCACGCTGAGCAGGGCTCGCTGTCGGCGTCGCCGCGGACGGTGGGTGCTCCCGTGAGACAGGAGGCCGCCTTCCCAACAGCGAACGCTGTTGGTTTTTCACAACATTCGCTGTTGGACATCGTACCCGTTTTTCCCATAGCCAGTTCGGGCGTCCAAAGGTGAAGGGCGTGCCGTTCGCGGGGGAGAACGCCCCGCGGTACGCGCCCCAGACCACACAGTCCGAGGACGACCTGCTTTTCAGGGGCAACAACGGCATCAACGTGCTGGAGTACGTGCGGGCGAAGAACGGCTGGGTGGGCCAGATGCAGTTCGACTCTCCAGCGGAAGAGGAATCCGCGAACAAGCTCCTGGAGAAGCTGCGCTGAGCAGGCTGGGCGTCCCCGCAGGCGGCAACGGGTATGTGGAGCTTCATCTGCTCCCTGGCCCGCCGCCCTCGGTTCGCAGGACTCTGGCGCATGTGACGCGTGTCTTCCGCGCGCGTGACCCGTGTTTTTTCAACGCCCTGCGCAAGTGGATCATCATCATCATCAACAGCATCAACAACAGCATCATCAAGAACAACAACAACAACAACAACAACAACAACAACAACAACAACAACAACAACAACAACAATGACAACAACAAGAAAAATCAACCAATTCAATATTGTTTGCTCTTATACGCGTGCGTGTCAATCAACATGTGTTTCCCAAACACTGGATACCCGCCCTCTTCGTCCTCGATCGTGCCCCTTAGGGGGGTGACTTTCATCCCTGCCACTTGTAAATGGCGCAGACTTGAACGGAAGGGGGCCACTGAGGGCTGCAAAGGGGCCAGGACGGGCAGCGAGAGGGCCACGAAGTATTAAATCGGGCCCACGAAGGTCAGAGAGGGGGCCACGAAAGGCATCGAGGAGGCCACGAAGGTAGCGACGGGGCCTTCAAATCCGATTTGAATCGAGAGGCGCAGCGAGGAGCATCAGAACGGGCGAAAAGCAGCGAGGAGCGACTGCGGGCCGCGGCGCTCTCTCCTGCGCTCCATCGGCATGGGAGGCACTGATTCCCCCCTGCTCTGGCGCATGGCTTACGACCCAGTAATTGAGGCCACGGCTGCTGCTGCAGCAGGCAGATGCCCCACGTACGTCGACGACCGTGCCGCCCTGCTTGACTCCGCGCAGCACGCCCTTCGTGCATCAGCCATGCTCTCCTGGACCTCCTACGCTGCCTGCCAGGCTGCTAGTTGCCTCGCACTCGTGCCGGGGGCTCTCCTTTGCAGTCCGCCCGGATGGCCTGGACGGCACCATCGCAGCTACGCCGCTGGATATGGCCACTACGACCAATGGTCACGCGCGCACCACCAGACGTACCACCTGACCTGACCTTGGCCATCCTGGCGCACGACCTGGGGGGGGCACGACGTCGCGGGAAGGGCCTGGCGCTGGCAGGGCGAGTGCCCGTGCTCGTGTGAGACGGCCCCGGTCCCTGGTGCGGCTGGGTGTACTTTCCTTTGGCGGTCGGGGCCTCACGGTCTATTACGAGGGCGAACAGGGCATGCTGGAGCCAGTTAGGCAGCCCCCAGCGCTGCAGGAGGGCGGCCAAGGAGGGCGGGCGGGTTGCTGAAGCGTGAGTCTTGAATCGGGAGAAAGTATCCTGATTTTTGAGTGTCGAGGACGCGGCGTCGATTGCGAGGGAGTACCACGCGAGAGCACAATGCCTGCATAATTTGCGTAGACGTCCCGCGCGAGAGCGCGATGTTAGAACAATGTGTGGGAAGGATCGGGCGGGAGCTGCTGTTTTTGTAAACTGAGGGCCAGGGGCACAGTTTCGTGACACCACACTTCTCCTGATAAACAACCGGATGCGAGCCCTGGGAGGGGCACTTCAATTAAGAAATACAATGGTTACCAGAGGGGGGATCCACAATAATGACTTTTTAGAAATAAGATTTCAACATCAGCACCATCATCATGATTTGAGGGAGTTTCTATGGAGCCAACGGGATTCTGACCCCTGGCGCGCGAGGAAGCGAGGCCACCAACGTCGTTTCTTGCACCGTTTCCTGCGAATCCGTCGGCTGCGCCGTAAGATTTCCAAGCCAGCGCTCTCGCTCGGGACGTTCTCACAAGATCCCCCCCGGCGAGGTCCCAAGAACACCGGTTCCGGCGAATCGAGCCTACGCCCTTCTTCTGTGTACAGGAATCCCCGGGCCACCGCCGAGCGGCCCGCTGTAATCTCCCTCCTCCGCGGCTGTTTTGGCCTGGGCCTTCGCGCTCGCAGGGCCGCCGCGCCGCCTGAACCTGGCGCGGTAGGCCCCCGCCTGCGGCAGGCGGCGCCGCCGGCGGGCCGATGGCGCAACCGGCGGGGGGCGCCGAGGAGGCCGCCGCGCTGGTGAACGAGTTGGGCCCGGCGGAGGTGGCAGTCTTCGTCAGGTTGCCCGTCCACGGCGACGGAGGGGCGGCGACGGCGGCGGCAGCGGCGGCGGCGGCGGTGGCGGCGGCGGCGGCGGCGACGACGACGACGACGATGACGACGATGATGGCAACGACGGCGACAGCGACGGCGACGACGGCCGCGGCCACGGCCACGGCCACGACGAAGACAATGACGATGACGACGGCGGCGACGGCAGCGATGGCGACAACGACGGCGGCAACAGCGAAGGTGGCGACGGTGGCGGCGATGCTGGCGACGGTGACGGCGACGGCGACGGTTGCTGTTGCGGCGACGACGGCGGCGGTGGCGGCGGCGATTGCTGCAGGCTGCTGCAGCCGTCCGTGAAAGGGGCCCTGAGGGATGCGCTAGCGATCCAGCAGGTCGGAAATCGGCAACTCTTGGCGCCACCACCTGCCCTTGCCAAGGCCACCTGGGGCCTTGGACTCGCGTGTAGACCCTTTGGGCTGGGGCCAGGAGGGACTATACACCAGCTGTGGGGGCCAGGACAGGACTTGCCAGGGTTGGCGGCTGCGTACGGCTGCTAGTTTTCAAGCAGGGGCCGCCCGCGAGACCGCCGCCCCAGCACGGCGGCCCCGAGGACGGCGAGCCCTGGGGCGGCAAGGGCGGCGATCGGGCGAGCGCGCACACCAAGGGCGGCAAGCAAGGCGGCAAGCAGGGCGGCAAGCATGGCGGCCCTTCGGGCAAAGGCGGTCCCGGCAGTGCTGGGCGCGGCGGCGCTCCTCAGCAGGCCACGCCAGAGCAGCTGGGGCCGCTCGCGCATCCGGAGTTCCTGCCCGCGGCGGTGTCGGAGACAGGCGAGCAGGTCGCGTTCCAGGGGGGTACCGGCACGCCGTGGCAGCTCGTCGGCCCAGAGGAGGGCTCCTTCCGATGGGACCTGCAGGACTCGAAGAAAAAGAAACGGTGTAAGCATATAAATGTTCGAAGGACCGCGCGGAGTTCCTGGATCTGCGCTGGACCCCTTGGCGCGCGGAGCGCGCCAGGAGATCCAGCGCAGGGCCTCAAGCTCATGCTATGCTCACACCGTTTCCTTCTCATTTGAGGACAGGGACGCGGTGTCCCAGGACGCGAAGCAGGAGGTGAGGGAGCTGCTGGAGCAGTACGCGGACGAGCACGGTATTTTCGTTGGCCGCGGCTCGCCAGTGAAGCTGGCGCTGCGCCGCGGGAGCTTCTGGATCTCCTTGGCGGGCGGCGTATCCAGAGGACCATGGAAATTGCACGAGCGCAAACTTTCGGAGGCCGCGCGGATCTCTTGGGCCGGCGCTGGGCCGCCCTCCTCGCGCGCAATGGCGCCAGGGACGGGGCGCGGGGAGGGGTAGACCTCAGCATCGTCTCAGCGATCCGCATCCCCATTGCGCCATGGCATATCAGCCCTACCAGCCCGCCCAGAGGAGGAGGAGGAGGAGGAGGAGGAGGAGGAGGAGGACGAGAAGGAGGAGGAGGAGGAGGAGGAGAGGGAGGAGGACAAGGAGGAGGAGAAGAAGAATGAGGGGGAGGAGGAGGAGGAGGAGAAGGAGGAGGAGGAGGAGGAGAGGAGGAGGGATAGGAGGAGGAGGAGGGGTAGGAGGAGGAGGAGGAGGAGGTCGGGAGAGGTCCCGCAAAAAAAACAAAACGAAGGAAGCAGCATGTAGCCCCACCCAGGGGGGGCAAGTCGGCCAGCGGAGCCCTGCCCTTGGGGCACCGGGCTTGCCTGCACGCTGCTCCAGGCCCAGCGCGGGCCCGAAGACTCCGCGCGGGCCCCCGAAAGTCCGTGCCCGTGCCGTGCCCTGGCCCTCGAGAATCGTCCCTCGGCAGAGAGGCCACGGGCCGCTGCGCGGCCGACGCGGCGCCCGCGGAGCCCGGCGCCCCGGGCGGCGAGGCGGCGCCCGCCGCGGCGCCGGCGCCGGCGCCGGCGGATTTCAACGGCAGGGCGGCGCTGGTGAGCGAGGGGGGGGTTCGGAGGATCTCGTCGGTGCCTCCGGGTTTTCTTCCCTCGGGACGCGGTCCAGCGGCTGCGCCTCGCCGAGGGCCCTGCGGGGGTGCGCGGATCGCCCTGGACGGCCGCCGGAGAGCCGACCTACGACCCGAGCACCAGCACCACCTTTCGAGGAAGACAAACGGCACAGACACGTAAGCTTTCGGAGGCCCACGCGGACGTCTTGGGCAGGCGCCAGGGAAGGGAGCCCAGCGCCGAACCAAGAAATCCGCGCGGACCTCCAGAGGTTTTTAGCAGGGGGCCGAAAAAATATACACCACCGCCGACTCCCTCACCCCCTCCCTCTCCCAGGACGAAAGTGAGGAGGAGAAGGGTAGAGGAGGGAGGGGGAATGGAGGTGGCGCATCTTCGTCATCTCCTTCTTCCTTCTCTCACGCTACATCTTCATTTCTGTTTCCCCTCCCGCCGGCGCTGCTGGCGGGAGGGGTCCAGGGCCGTATCTGCTCGGGGAGCCACGGGTCCAAAGCTCGAAGCTCGAACAGAAGTAACACTAGCGCACATCATTGGGACTCGCACGTGAGCAACGCCAAAAATCCAGGCCGTCTGCGCCGACGTTGGCGCGTGCTGCCCGCATGAGGTCGCGCGTGCGCGCCCTCGCCTCCCCTGCGGCGTGCCGCGCTCTCGGCCCGCGCAGGCCACGGCGTCAGGTCGCTGCGTCACGTCGCGCAAGACCCCTTTGTCTGATCGTCGCTCGCTCGTGTCTGCGCCGTGCTCTGCTCCTCCAGGTGAGGCAGCTGTACTGCAAGTGAGGAGGCTGCCCGCCGCCTGCCCTGCGGTCCGGCATGTCCCCCCAAGAGGCGGAGCCTAGAAGACAAAGGAAGGACAGACAAAAAAGATCCCACGATGAGTCGAGGAATCGTCCCCTGATCGTGTTTGACCACTTTCGAATATTCCTCCTGGAAGAAAACTGACGAAGCGTCGAAGAAAATCAAGAACAGTCGAAAAGTCGGCCCCTGATAGTTTTTGCGGCCATTTTCGAATACCCCTCCTGTAGAGGGACACGCCCGACTTTACGCCTGCCCCTCGGCGGCAGGGCCGCGGGCAGGCCCCCCGGCTCCCCGACGACGCGGCCCTGCTCGGTGCGGGCACCGCGCCTCGACCTCGGCCCTTCGGGGGCCCGCTGTCTGTGCCCCCGGGCCGTCCCGCGGGGATCCAGGACGGAAGGCTCGGAGGAAAGACTGGTCTACTCTGTAAGAACGGTTTTTTGAAGGCAGATCTGCCTTCAAAAAACCGCTCTTACAGAGTAGACCAGTCTTTCCTCCTTGCAGGTAAAGGCAGATCTGCCTTCAAAAGACCGTTCTTTCGGGGGCCCGCTGTTTGTGCCCCCGGGCCGTCCCGCGGGGATCCAGGACGGAAGGCTCGGTTATTCCTGCGTCGGGCGTGTCCCTCTGCAGGAGGCACATCCGAAGACAGCGAAACATCATCTGGCGACGAGGTTACGTGCTTTGTGGAGAATGTTGGATGATTTGTGGATCATGTTTTCATGTTCTCCCCAAACCCACCTGGGAGAGGACATGCCCGACCTAAGGTGATGCGTGAGAGTGACCTCTTGCGGGAGTGGCCCCTTTGTGCGGGCACTCTGAGGTCCCCAGATGTTCGAGCGCGATGCGGCAGCAGCGGCTTGCGCGCTCCGCTTCGGCCTCCCCGCGGCCCCCGAAAGCAGCGTGGCAGAGGTCCTTCTTGCCTAGGGTCGCTCTTACGTGAAGCCGAGAGACTACCGCCGGGGAAGGGGTCAGGAGAGCTGCGGCCGCGACTCGAGGAGAATAGGGGGGGGGCCTGGCAGTGCGCAGACGTCGCGGCGCCCCGCGCGCCAGGCGGCTGGGCTAGACCCCCCACGCTCAGCGTCAGCGGGCTTCAGGAGCAGGGCGGGACTGGCGAGAGGCGGCGCTGCTGGGAGTGAGGGCAGCGGACGGCCCTCGTCGTCCTCGCGGGGGGCTCCAGAAGCTTGGAGCTGCGGTCCGAGGTGGCCCAGCATTAGCTGGCCCTGGCGAGCAGGAAGGGGAGGCAGGTCGGAGGTGAGGCGCTGGGTTCGACAAGGCTTTTTGCTTCGCCCTCTGGGAGCAGTTCTCTGGCCCCGAGACCGTCAAAAACGGGTCTGGGTGAACATTCGCACCAGACGGACCCGGGCAGGTGTCCGAAGACAAAGTCTTAGCGGTCCCGAGAGGGGCACTTCAGGGCCCCGTTTGGGCACCAGCTGGTGCCCAAAAGGGAAAGGGGCCCTCAAGAGCCCCTTGTAGGAACCTTTCACCCCCCATGTGGGTCACCCCCCATTACCACCCGCCCGATTGGCCTCATCCCCCCACTGCATGATCGATTTTGAGGGGGCCCATCCAGTTCAAACCCCCCGGGCCGCCTCCAAGCAAAAGGGTCCTGGCCTTCGAGGGATCGGCGGGTTGACATCTCGCCCTCGACGGAGGCTAGCGGCGGAGAGGCACACCGACAGCGTCTCCGCCAGCGGAAGCCCGTCGGAAGGCGGTGCAAATTGAAGCAGCCCCCTACAGAGGTGTCAATTCCCGGACATCGGGCGTCTCGAAAAAAATCGAGGCGGAGATTTTTCGTCGTTTTCGGCATCTGGAGGCCCTCGATGGGCCTCGGGACCGTCAAAAAACGGCTCGGGAGGTCCGGAGCCCGCGTCTCGAACAAATCGAGACGACGGATGTTTGGGTTTGTTTGAGGCGCAGACACTCCACAGCGGGCCTTGTTGTCCCACACCTCTGAGGGGCAGGGTGCCGAAAAGATTTGCCATGTCTTCCAGGGGCCGGAGGAGCATCCAAGATCTGCAAGTCGCTGGCAACGCTGGTCGTTCTGTGTACCTCTGGAGGTCCGCTGTGGTAATTTGGAGTGGTGGGGTCCCGTACCCCATCAAGGACGAGACCACCATGCTCATCCTCCCCCTCCCACTACCTCTCCCTCACTTCAAAGGGCCGTCGGTCAACATGGGAGGGTCGCAAGCTTGCTCCCTGACTCTCCTCGTCCCTCCTCTTCCTCCTCCTCCTCCTCCTTCTCCTCCTCCTCCTCCTCCTCCTCTTCCTCCGCCTCTTCATGGTCATCATCATCAGCAGCAGCATCATCATCATGTTCATCTTCAGCTTCATCTTTATCGTCATCACTTTCCTGAAACACTTTGGAATTTCTCAATACCAAACGAATGCCCAAGAAGATCATCATTCTCCTCCCTCAAGCCATCTGGCCTGAGCCAGGTGGGCCCACAGGTGGTCCTGGCCATCTTCGACACAATTCGAGACCGTACTACCTCTCAGGCAGAGCCCCATACCTCATCGTGCTTCTTGCGTGCTTTTCTGTGTTGTTGCCACTGCGTGAAAGGAACAACGAAGTGGGGATACGCCAAGTCTTTCTCAGCCGAGATGACGAGATCCAGGTCCCCATCCTCCAGTACTGTGCCCAGACCTTCGTCGAGGCGCGCGCACTGAAAGGCGCCCGAGTATAACGACAAGTTGGGTGCGAGGAGATGCGCTTGCAGCAACTGTGGGAAGAAGGTGCGTCTGTTCAAGCCGAGGAGCTCATCGGTCAACTTGGGATCCCGATGTGGTGGTCGTCCAGGGCGGCGATGGTCGGCTGCTCAAGCTTGCGAAGAGTCCTCGGCGCAGCTCTTCGCGTGAGAAAGCGGTAGAGCAGACCCCGCAGTTGAGCTCCATTTTCCAGCAGGCCCTGCATGTCGCTGAGGGTGATTGCGGAGTTGTGCAAGGCGCTGCAGGAGCAGACCACCAGGATCCCCGAGCGTGCCACAGCCCTCCCGCCCGAGTCCAGGGCGGAGGTGGTGCGCAAGGCGGACGGGGCCTGGCGAGCTGCCTCACATCGCCACGGTCAGCTTGCGACGCAGCCATTGTGCTTGCGGTGCCAGCTCCCAGCGGCCGAGGCCAAGGAGCACGAGGCCGCGGTCGAGCTGGCGAAGGCCGAGGCGCACAAGCGGACCGCCGCCGCGGCGTTGGCCAAGTCGGAGGGCAACACGGTCTAGCAGGCTGACAGCGAGACGGCGCCAGCTTTCGAGCTGCAGATCAACAGTGACGTTATCAACATGTTCGAGGACTGGGCCGAGCGCAAGGAGAGCAAGAAAGTGTTGCCGCGCGCTTTGAAGAAGGAGCTCGAGAGTTACCAGTCCGCCTTCGCTGCCAAGGACGCGGATCTCAAGGCTTTCGCGGCGCGAGTTGACCAGTTGGAGCTGGAGGCGCAGGCGTGCATGATGAAGAAAGGAAGGACAACGAGGGCGACGCCATCACAGGCATTGGCCTCGCCGCCGCAGCACCAGCTGCATCCACACCAGCAGCCACGGCGGCGCCCCCGTTCAAAGCGGTTCCGACGGCATCGATTTCGGCAGCGAGTGCTACGACGAGCACGCCCACGCCGGTCACTCAGCCACCCGACGAGCAGCTGAAGAGGGAGGCCAAGGAGTTGTCCGCCGCAAAGTTCCAGGCACAGGAGGCAACGGCAGCCTCTAAGGACGGCAAGGCGGGCGCGAAGCAGCACGGGACGACTGGCGGTGGCCCCGAAGCCGCGGGTCAGCCCGTGGGGGGGGGCGAAGATGATCCAGACCTGCGACACGGGGTGGCTGCCCCTGGCCACAGGACAAGTCCAGCGACTCGTCTTACCTCTTCGGGCGCATGCCCCACCGGGCTTGCAGCTGCGAGCCGCTCTTTGCGCGCGTCGCCCGGGGCCGGCGAGGGCCCAGTTACCACGGCGGCGCGCACCCCCACCTCTACGGGGCCAGGGGCCCGCGAGCCATCCTCCACGGGAACAATGGCCACACCGACCACGCCCACCTCGGGGCCCCCGACCGCGCCCACGACGCGCGCCCTGTTCGAATGGCACGCGCATGGGCGACAAGGCTCGGGAGCACATGAGCTGAGGGGCTCTCGCGACTACGCGGCTGTGGCCGAGACGCACGCGAGGGCCACGGCCATTGCTTCATGGACTGCCAAGGCGAGGGGCGGGGGCTTCAAGTTGCTGTCCAACGGGGCGAGACCGAAGTCCAAGCACGCCAGCCGACGACAAGCTGAACTTACGAACGAAGCAGGAGAGCGGCTTCTCGTTCGCAACCACAAGCCTGCACACGTTCTGGAGGCTGCAGCGGCCGCGCCAGGACTTCGTTCAGAGCGCGATTGAGTATGTGATGGATTCCTGCCTTGCCTGCTCACATGAGGGCTTATTCGCCGCCGTTGGCGGTTGTGCACGGCCACTCCTGGAGACGGTTTCGTGCAGAAAAAAACGTTGCACTTCAAGCGGCTAGACAGTTCGCTGGCAACTTCAGATTCCTCGCATTGCAGTCGGAGACTAGAACTTCCCACCGCACGGTTGAACTCGCAGCGGTGTCGTCGAGAAGGTGGGAGGCACTGATGCGCGAGCAGATTTAAAGCTCACGCGCGAGGCGAAAGGTGAAAGCATGTCGCCCCACTTCGATGATGCATTATGCTCGTCTGCTGTTTAGCCGCCCATGAGATGCCTTCGGACCATCGCTGAAGGTTCCTGGACGTCTCATCTGGTGCGATCGCTCGAACCCGCGCCTCAAGGGGGCCAGCTGTCAACGCGCTTCCTGGACCCCCCCGCCCAATTGCCCGCGGCGCCGCGGCTTCAAAAGCAGCCCGTCGACGCGGTCCAAGTCAACAATTCCAAGTTGCAGCGCCGGGTAGCCAGTCAGACGGCCCGACAGCGCAGGCACGACAAGATTCGCGAATGGTCGGCCCCCTGCCGAGATCGATTGAATTTCCCAGGTGGAAAGCGGAGGGCGAGAGTTCTGAGCAGCACTCCGAGGCGCACCCCAGCGAGGTCGAAACTGGCCTAGGCCACCCTGCCGATGATGGCGCTCGGGACTGCGAGTCGGAGGAGGGCCCGTGGGCCGACGCTGAAAATTTCAGAGCCGCGCTTGTTGCCTCTCTCTCGAATGTTCTCTCGCCTCGCACAGTCAACATTCAGAATGCAATTCAAGCCAGCGTGGACCGCCCCAGCCGTTGCACCGACTCGCAGTCGCAGGCACCATCGGGGCAAGATATGTCAGCGTCTTTGTCTGGCACCGAGCCCGAAGATGTTGCGCCTCCGCAGGTGGCGTTTGTGTTTTCTGCTGAAGTCTGCCAGCAACGAGGAGGTGCCATCAGTTTCGTCCCGTCTGAGGGCCATCCGCCTGCGCTTGCTGTCGCTACCTCTGTAGCCTTCCATCTTGGCTCAAAGTATGCGGGCGCAGCATGCAGCCTCCACGCCGGCTGGGTCAAGGGCGTTGAAGCGATGTTTGCAGCACGCCGTTTGCAGGCTCCGCTGGGGAGGCCACGCTCTGACAGGCCAATGTTCATTCTGACGCGGAGCTGGAATCTACAGCGGCTTGCATCCGTGCGTTACGCGATTGCCGCAGCGGCTGGTGGACTCGCGCGCGCACGGCGGTCGCAGCCTGCAGCAAGCACCGCAGCCGACAGAACGGCCCGAAGCAAGTCGGCGCATTGTTATCGGCAGGGGCCAGCTAGCCAGCGACCCCCCTGAGCAAGGCATCAGGTTCGACGGCCAGGTGACGACATGACTTGGCGGGCCTGGCTTGTGTTCGTTACATTCATGCACATGTGCACTCAGGCGGAGCTGGACGCGGCCACGACCCTCAGCGACCGATTGGCGCGCAGGAGTCAAGCGAGAGCAGTTGGTCAACCCATGCGTGAATTCCAGGAATGGACGGAGTCTCAGGCTGCAGCGCCGACACTTCATCTCGCAACGCGAGAGGTCCCCACCGCTTCCGGAGTTATGATCGCCGACGGCACCGCGGCCCAGCATCCTAGAGATATGTTGGATATGAAGCGTAAGCATTGGGAACGGATATGGAGCCCCCCCGGTCGGGATTCGGGCGGACTGGATCAGTTGTTCAAAGAGGCTCGCCAGCGCATGCCAGACTGCGAGCAGCAGGTCATCGCACGGAAGCAACAGCTGCCATGGCAACAAATCGTCTCATAGCTTTGGATCTGGATCAGCTCCCCCATGCAACGCTGAACGAGCTCGCTGCCATCCCCACTGTCTGCGAGGTGCTGCAACGTTGGCCTTATCAGCTCCTGTTGACGATCGGCACGCTGGCGCCCAAGAAGCAGGCTGGCGATCGGGCGATATGCCTGCTACCCCACGCAGCCAGGCCACGGTCCCAGGCGCGCGAGCCCGTCGCCAAAGCTTGGAATGACAAGTGTGAGGCGCCTTGAGGCGCCGCGACCCGCGGCAGCGCTGCGCTGCAGGAGGCCATCATTCGCGTCGTGGACGAGGAGATGGCTGCCCGACTGGGAGTGGCCCACGGCCACGGGCTGCTGGACATCGAGAAGCTCTACGATACCATCGGCCGGCTGCGCTCGGGGCAGGCGGCTCGCGGGCTGGAGTTTCCAGCGGAGGTGCTGGGTCTAGAGCTCCAGCAGCGCGCGGCGGCGAGATGTCTCAGGCGTTGGGGGGCGAATTCGGGCGATTGCGCCCGACACATTCACTTGCGCAAGGCCCAGGCACTGACAACACAAGTGAATGAGACATATCGTGTGTGGACCGACGACTTGAGGCAGGTTGTCAAAGGTTCGAGGGCAGCAGATCGTCGCATGTTGGTGCAGCGTCTAGTTGCAGCATATCAACAGATGGAGGATCACGGACTCAGTACTTAACCGAAGTCTGCGGCTGCTTGCACTAGGCTGGTCGACCCCAGGGGGGTTGTCAGGCGCGCCCGCGCAAATGGATGTCAATTCCGCCCGGCGGTCCACGCGCCATACCTGGGCGGGGATTTCAGAGGCGACACTCGGCACGCACGCACCTGCAGGACAGCCAGAACCAGCAAGCACATCAAGATACACGCCAAGGTTGCCCGCGACGCCAGGACAGCCAGGCGCCACCGTCTGACAGCGCGGCTGGAGGAGCAGGGCGCATTGACAGCAGGGTCGCATGGCCATCAGCTCCACCGTATCTGTGGCAGGAAGTTGAAGCAGATACGGAGCTGTTTGCGCGATGCAGCAGCCCCAAGGCTCACGGGGCGATGCGTTACAACTCTGTCTAGACTTGGTTGCTCCTGGTCGTGACCCAGGAACGCGCGCGCCGAGGGGATGCATTCAACTTTGGCTGCGAACCTGGTCGCAACCACTTTGCGAGCAGGGATTCAGCTGTCTCGGCAGTCCCTGGCTCACGAGTTGCAGCATACACGTTTACATGTTCGGGGTAGTCTGCGCACGGACCGCAGGAGCTGCAGGAAGGATAGGGGCCTACAGGTCCAGCGCGGTGGGATGTGCCACATACCGAAATCACGGTCCAGCATACGTGACAGATCGACGTCGCCAAATTGGCAGGGGTACCTGAGCTGGGTGCCCCACCCTGTTTCGTTCGCGAATTCGAGCAGACCATCATGAGACGACACTGGAAATTGGCTGCTAGTCATTTTGACGGAGAAGGCATGCT
This sequence comes from Prorocentrum cordatum, assembly GCA_963575745.1. Taxonomy (NCBI): domain Eukaryota; class Dinophyceae; order Prorocentrales; family Prorocentraceae; genus Prorocentrum; species Prorocentrum cordatum. Next base: position 241,561 of record CAUYUJ010015063.1, read on the forward strand.
CGACGAAATGTGCAACGTATCGTTGAGGGCGTTGACCAGGCAACTGCGAGAGGGGCCTGACGGAGCACGTCTGGCAGGGCGGCTACTGGCCACGGCGGCTGGGATAGCATGGCCAAGGGCGCGCAGGTCTGCAAGGTCTAAGCGAGTCTCAGGCACCACATGCGCGTTGCAGGAAGAAGCCCGATGCATTTGTTCATCGCGTTTGCGCTTGTGAAGGATACGACGACCATGAGATTCACAGGCGTGCAGCAAAATACGCGCCGCGAGCATTCACTCGGCATGAGTTCGAGGCGTGCGTTTGGCAACGTGGGCTATTGCCCGCCTCATGGGCACCACTGCCAGCACCCCAGGAGCACACCAGTTGGAGCTGCTATGAGCTCGAAGTTTTCGGGCCTGGATCCTTGGGCCACGGAATCGAGGGCAACCCACTCTTCATTTTCGGAGACCCGACTGGCGGGGCCGACAGCAGGAACAGCAGGCCACGTAGGGTTGGAGTCTGGTTGGCGGTCTACACCGAGCTGCAGGAGCCCATGGAGATGTATTGCGCGATCTGGGGGGGGGCTTCCCTGGTAAAGCGCAGTCGGTTCCCAAAGGCGAGTTGTTCGGTCGATTCACGGCCCTCCAGGGTGGCACGGGACATGTTATTTACACAATGGATCACTCAGGAGTTTGGAATGGATGGCATCCTTGTGTTCGGAGAGACCCCAGGGACGAGAACCGGACTTGTGGCACGAGATAGGTATGTTGCTCAAGAAGGCGTCGGGATCTGGTCTGCACGGTTCTTTTCGTGCATTCACATCAGGAGGCAGTGAATATTCTCCGTGGGCATGCCCCGAGGCTGTTGGCTAACGGCAACGCAGCTGCGGGCTGGCTTGCGGGGCAGGCGGCGGAGGAGGCTCGCATTCCAGAGGCTGACCGCCACCGCTTGCTTGAGACGGAGAAGATAGCGCATTGTGCGCGCCTGAGATTGCTCCCCAAATCTCTTGGAGTGCTGCGTGCAGAGAAACAGGTAACTAGACATGACCCGAGGGTTCGCCAACACTTAGTGAGCTCTCCTGCCCCTAGCAAGTGTGAGTTTTTCTCGATTGCACAGGCTGAGTGAGAAGGTTAATTCGCGTCTGCAGTGTAGGGGGTCGGCCTCCCAGGCAAGACTTGTTTGGATTCTCCATGTCTTAACACGCATCCGCTTCCGATCGACGGTGCAATTTTCGACCCCCCCCCAGGGATGTCAGGTGCATATCTGCGTGGGGGGGGGGCGTAGTAGTCACGCACTCAAGTTCCACGCTGGGTTGGGGATTTGGTTCTGCGGAGCCTGTGGGTCATTCGCGTCCCAGCAATTAACGGGGTTGATGGCGAATGAGTGCACCCATCAGGCGACGGGTAATCGTAGAGATCCTTGAAGGAACATCGCCAAAGGCATGTGGCCAAAGGCTTACAGTGAAGCGAGTTGGCCAGCCGAGAGGCTCGATAGCCTATTCAAGTGCAACTGGCATGGTCATAAGATCCTCAACTCCGTAATTCATCATCCTCCTCCTCTTTCTCCTCTTCCTCCTCCTCCTCGTCCTCCCCCTCCTCATCCTCCCCCTCCTCGTCCTCCTTGTCCTCCTCCTCGTCCTTCTCCTCCTCCTCCTCCTCCTCCTCCTCCTCCTCCTCCTCCTCCTCCTCCTCTTCCTCCTCCTCCTACTCCTCCTCCTCCTCCTCTTCTCCTCCTCCTCCTCCTCCTCCTCCTCCTCCCTCCTCCTCCTCATATCATCATCATCATCATCATCATCATCATCATCATCATCATCATCATCATCATCATCATCATCATCATCATCATCCTCATCCTCATCCTCATCCTCATCCTCATCCTCATCCTCTTCCTCCTCCTCGCCCCCGCCCCCCCGTTGTGCAACATCGCCGACGTGCAGTTTTGAACCACATATTCACCTCCTCTCCTCCCGAAAGAAAGGAGGAAGTGGATGCGGAAGAGGATGAGAAGAATAAACAGGATGATCGCGGAGTATGAGGTTATCGAGGGGGCCAGGCCGCCCTATTCGTATTCTGCGTGGTTGTGCGGGTGGGTTCGCGAGTGAAAGTGGGCACCAGCAACAGTAGGGGGATCGAGGAGGAGGACGACGACGACGACTACAATGCCGATGACGCCGCCACCGACCACGACGACGGCGGCAGCGACGCTGGCGTTGGTGCCGACGACGACGACGACGACGACGACGACGACGACGACGACGACGACGACGACGATGACGACGACGACGACGACGACGACGACGACGACGACGACGACGACGACGACGACGGCTGACGGCGCCGGCGGCGGCGGCAGCCTCGGAGCTGGCGGCGTCTGGAGTCGGTCCGGCTCTCCCGCTGTGGCCCGGCCTGCGTCGCGGCCGGTGCGCCGCCAGGCACGCGCCCGCAGTCCCCAACGCGTCCTCGGAGGGCGACGCGCCCTCGGAGGCGGCGGGCGGCTCCCGCCGGCCCCCGCCTGCGCCCGCTGGGAGGCACAGCCAGGCCTCCTCCCGGGGCCGCAGTGACGCCGCTCCGCCCGCGCCCTTCGCCGCCAGCACGTCGCTGGAGCCCGCCGGGGGCACCGCCAGCAGCGCTGCCGCGGCGCCTGGCGACGCAGCCCCGAGTGCCCTGCCAGCCGCGGGCGCCCTGCCGCACTCGGGCGGGCCTGGCGGAGCCCGGCGCGGCGCGCCCGCAGCCTCTGAGCAGGCCGAGGCGCCCGCGGCGAGCGCCGACGAAGACTCCGAGTGCGGCGGCGGGCGCTTCGAGGATCGCCATGAGGGACGCGGGCCCTGAGGGCAGCGGGCCCTGGGGTTTTGGCTGCTCTCGGCCTCCACGGGGCCCAGAAACCAGAGCTGTCCAGGACCCACTCCCCTCGGGACCCGCTTCCTTCATGCCAAGAGGAGGGGGTGGCCTACGAGCCGCTCGGCATGCCCTCGCGGCCGTCCCCGCAGAGGGCGGGTGGCGCCGCGGAGTGCAGGCGGATCTGCCTGGAGGAGGCGTTGTGCGCGTACTTCTCCTTCGAGCGCTCGGGCTCGCCCGCCGACGGCGGGGGGAGCTGCCACCTGCACGACGCGCTCGCCGTCCGGCGGCCCGGCAGGGCCGGGTTCACCGCCGGGCCGCGCCAGACTTGGTGCGAGCTCTCGGACGAGGTGGGCGGCGTGGACAAGCAGGGCCGACCCGCGCGGGCACCGAGGCGCAGGCGGCCCGTCGTGAGGTCGTGCGTGAGCTGGCCTGTTCTTCCGCGTGGTATGTCGCTGTGGTGGCCTGCGTGAGCCACCGCGTAAGGCTGGTGGCCTGCGGGAGCCACCGCGTAAGGCTGGTGGCTTGCGTGCGCCACCGCGGAAGGTCGTCGCGTCGTTGTGCGTGGGCTCCCCCCTTTTCCCTTCCCCGCTCAGGTGAGGAAGCGCTGGGCCGAGGCCTCAGGGAGCCCTGGTTTGGGGGGATCGCGAGCCGCTGGAGGATCCGCCGCGACCCCGGCGGGTCCTTGGTCACCTCGAACCTCGAGGCCTCAAGGGGATCTCGATGTTTGATCCTGCGTCGCGGGCCGCCCTCAGCTGACCTCGACTCGATCTTGGGCCGCGGGCCGCCAGACGATCCGCCGCGGCCTCGCATGATCTTTGATCACGGGGGTGGAGGAGGGAGGGCAGGAGGATGGAGGAAGGGGAGGAGGATAGGGGACAGGGAGGAAGAACTGCGATCACCATAAGCTAGTTCAGATCGGGGCAGGGGGTACCCGAGGTCAGGGCGAACGCGAGCGCTGGCGGCGCGGGAGGATCCGCGGGCGGGGAGGGGGGGGGATCCCACGCCGAGGGAGAGAACGACGGGAGGGACGGGCGGTGGGATGGAAGGGAGGCAGGAAGAGGAGGAAAAGGATGCGGATGAGGAGGAGGACCAAAATAAACACACGTCCGAGGTTCCTTCCTCATAAGTCACTATAAGCTTTTCTTTTAACGTGTCCAGCACCGTTTGAGCTTGCCGTTCGGGCGAGATCCCCGTTGCATTCTTCTAGCGAATAAGCACTGAATGTGAAGTGGTATGAGAATACAGCTCAGCGAGGTTCCAGTAATACCATTGTTTTGAAAAAGACCGTATCCCATCTGTGCAACCGCTGTACAAACTTACATTTCTGGGCACGAGCGTCGAGAAAGTCTTACGTGAGAGCCCCATTTCGAAAAGGGGCAGCCCTCCATCCGTGCACCTGTTACGTAGATTCAAGCTGCGAGTGTACAACATTGAAGACGTCTCAGGCGAAAGCCCCACTTCGAAAAGCAACCGTCCTCCGCCCGTGTAAATGTTGCAGACATGTTGGACGAACACGCGCGGCGCCAATGCAAGAGCCACATGTTGGAAATGAGATGACCTCCACCATTGAAAGTGCTCCAGGTGTTTAAGGCGAGCGCGCGCGGCGCGGAGGCGATTGCCTGGGTGTGGAAAATCCAGCTGTGTAAGTGTTACAAGCGATTCAAACGAATGAGCGCGGCGCCAGGGCAATGTTTTCATGCTGGCAACGACCTCCCCCCTAACCACAAAAAAGGAACGAGCCAAACCAAGATAGAACAGCAACAACTAAAAACGTCCCCCCCTCCCCCCCTCCCGAAAAAATGTAAAGAAAACAAGTCGTTGTAATAGTTGGATGGTGTGCGCGACGCAAAGGTAAGAGCCTGATTGACAACGATCCTTCGCCCCCACACATGTACTTGATGCAAGCATTTAAGGCGAACGTACGCCGCGCTCAGGCGATAGCCCGATTTCGAAAACGCTCCCATCAACCCTGGCAGTTGTTACAAACTGACAGCCCCAAGACCATAAAGTGTGAGGAAGTCTCCGGCGAAACGCCCAACACGCCCGATCAACACGTCAGGGGGGATACGGGGAGGAGTTATTCATGGAGAAAATAGAGTGGAAAAGGAGACCGCGAAGGAGGATGGGCGGCGGAGGGAGGAGGCGGGTTCGCGGAGGGAGGAGGTGGTGGAAGGCGGGAGCAGGGACGGAAGGAGGGAGGAGAGAGGAGGGAGAGGTGGAGGGAGAGAATGAGAGGGGGCCCCCGACACCGAGGCGCTGACACCTTGGCGAATAGTCAGCGGATGTCCCAGCATATCTTGCCAGGGATTTCGGCGCCGCGTCGCAGACATATCGACGACCAGCTGGCAGGGTCGACGCTGGCAGGTGACAAAAGATAACGACGTGGCCAGCGCCAGCGCGGACGCCCACGGAATCACCACGGGGTGAGTCGCACGAGCTGCACGGGCAGGCCCGCAAGAGGACGGGAGTCTCCGAACGCGTGCGAACCCCGCGCCCCCTCAATCAGGAGGGAAAAAACACACAGACACAATGAATCGTCGATTCCCTTGAAAAAAATTGAAAATATGGGAAGTGCGGGGGAAGACAAAAACCCAGAATTTGTGGCAAAATATGGGGAATATTATTATTTGTGTGTATTTATTTGTGTGTCCCAGGCCCCTCTTACTCAACCCCCACCCCACACCCCGCGACTGTCTTCTCTGCGAGCGCACCACCTCGCGAGCGCACCGCTCCGCCAGCGGTGCGCCCCGCGCGTTCGCCTCGCCCCGCCGCCGAACGTGCGCATCATCTTCCGCACCGGGGCCTCAGCCTCTGCAGGCTGCTCGGCTGTCGACCTGCGCGGCCCAGGCGGGTGACCACGGGGCCCTCCTTGTCCAGAACGCCAGGAGCTCCTCGATGCTGCCCTCCTGCGCAGCGTGGTCATCCAGGCCCGCAGCGAGGAGATGTAAGGGCACGGGCATTGGGGAACCGCTGCGCCTTCTTGCCAAGAAAGCCAGGTCTGCAGACCCCCCCCCCTTTCAGCAGAGAGCGAACAGCGCACGCCGCACATGGACCCTGTCGTGATTTCTCTTATTTGCACCCCCGAATCAATGGGACCCCGCGTGCATTGGGAGGGGCGGGCTTCTGACGGAAGCACGCGGAAAGGGGCAAGCTTCACGAACACGTCTTGCGAGCTTCAGAACGCACCTTCGAACCTCCGCGGCCCGCGGGCAGATCGTCTTCGTTCATCGTGCGAGCGCGGGGCAACGCGCCTTCGAAGTCGCACAAGCTCGTATGAAGTGCGACAATCACATGAAGAAACTTACCACACACGCCACGACCACCTGAAACAGCATACGACGCATGACCATCGCACGCCACGATAATGTCGCCCCCCCCATGCGCGAAAAGTTGCCCAGGCAGAAATGACACCGAAGCGGGCGGTCTCCTGCCGCCCCCATCCGCGAGCTCAGAAGCGCCGGGCGGCCAACCGTTCAGGACGCCATTTCTGCGGAAGCGCTTTTTGCCCGCAAGCACGCCCCTGGGCGGTTGCTGCACAGATGTGCCAGTCACCCATGGAGGCAGTGCTAGAAATAGCACTTCATCCACAGATGGCGTTGCCCCCCGAAGGTTCCAGGGGCCGATGCCCCTAGCGTCCGCCACCCCCGCGTGAATTTCCGCCGTGGGGTGTCCCGCAGGACGGTCCGCGGCGGCGCCGTAGCCCCGCTGCCGTGGCTTCGCGGAGCGGCGACGGGGCGGCGCTGCCCTCGTGGCCCACCCACAGCTGCTACATGAAAGTTCTCTTGCACTGGGAAACGCTCCAAAGACCACCAAATACACACTTGACGACTACGCCCACGGACCATGCAAGGCTATCTGGCAGCCCATACGTAAAAGCCTCCCCAGCCAAGATCGTGTGCTGCCATGGGCCGACGCGCAAAGGATGCAATGGCAGCTTTGTTGGGGTGCTGGCTTATGAGTACCAGTTGCGCGTGCGGAAACAATGGCACTACTACATGGTAAAACGATCATCGCTTTTTATTGCCAGTTGTGAATGGTACGCCGTGGGAAATATGGGTTACAATGGCCAGCGCGTACGGTCGATAGGAATCCCGCACCGTGGCCTCCCGAACTAACACGTTTGCAAAGTGTCGTATAAATATTCGAAGGAACGATACGGCAAATTATGCGCACGTGCAACATGTATGGTCGTTGGGCCGATGCACACTTCGACAAGCACAACAGATTTTCATGGTTCCCACTCTGCTCGGCGTGCGTCTTTCCAACGAGGGGACCGCAGAACTGCGCCAATACCACGGCGCCTGGAGAAGGGAGGGAGGGGGGAAGGAGGAGGTGGAGGGAGAGAGGAGGCGGTGGAGAAAGAACGGAATAAGGAGTGGAGGGAGCGAGCGAGGGAGGGAGGAGAGGAGAAAGACGGGAAAGGAGGAGGAGGGGAAGGACGGAAGACTGATGGCGGAGGACGGAGCAGGAGGAGGAAGAGAAGGAAGAGGAGGAGAAGGAGGATTAGGTCCGCAACCATGATGGGTCAAACTATTTTGGTTCAAGTTCAAACCGTCGCCCCGGCGACTTCAGCTTGATCGCAAACGAGGGGCAAGCCCAAGCAACCTCTCTGTTCACCCCTCGGGCCACTTTCGATAACCCGTCCTGGCCGGCCACTATACCATCTGTTGTTTCTCACCTCATGCCAGGCGCGTGGCAGTGCAGCGAGTGTGGCAAGCAGGTGCCTGACAAGTATTGGTAGTGCTGGCGTGGTCACGAACTGCAGGATCATGTCCTTTTTCCAAAGCCAAACCAGAGCGGAGGCCAAGGCAACCGTCCCGCAGGCAGCCCTCTCGGTCACGACGAGACGGGGGACAGCAACACCAGAGCGCAGCCATGTCGCGCCAAGAAGTTCTGAAGTTCATAAAGACGACCCTTAAAGCGCTCGCGGCTGCAAAGGCCCACCCAAAATACAAGCAGCCGCCAGAATCCCACGATCAGCCCAAGGGACACAAAAGGGGCATCCAGAAAGCAGTTAGGGTACTGGCAACATTCGTGTCGGCAACAAGATCATCTGAGCGGACGACCCAGATTCCATGGAGGAGTTGGCGGTGGCGAAGTTTTCGGTGTCAAACCTGGAAACGCTCGACACGAGAAAATTGCACAACAGCATGTAACAGCAGCAGGAAGTGGCCATCAAGAAATACAGGGTAGCGGACCAGATCGCAGAGCCCGGCGGACTTGGAGACGGCTTTCGAACAGCTCCAGGGGGAGGAGGATGAGGAGGAGGAGGAGGAGAACCCTTGAGCAGCGAAGCAAGGGGCAGATGGCAGCGCAGGTGCCAGCCCAGGACAGCCAGCCAGAATGTCAGGACCAGGGCCGACGTGGTCATGGGGACCCCCTGCCAGTTCTGCACAGCCCCCCCCCCAGCAACAAAGTCAATCCAAGTAGACAGATGATTGGTGGTTGGGCGTGTTTGGCACAGCTTCAGCAGCAGCCGTCAGCAGAGGCACAGCTACACATGATGAGGAAATCCGACCTACTGGCAGCGAAAGGGGTAGGAAAGTGTCAGTCAACCTCACCTCCCCCGCCGCTGATGCCTCCAACGGCACAAATGCCTCCGTTCCGGCAGCCTCCGGTCATGACAGGCGGATGATGCATGGCCACACTACGCCTGCAGCAGCGACGCAGACCCGTCAGCCATCACCACCGGTCAGAAGAGTTGCGGAAGAAGAAGGAGACCCACTCGAGAGTGAGATGACCATACCTAAGGAAGCACAAGCGGCAGCGCTGGAAGCATCCCTGATGGAATTCGCTCAAAAGCAGTTTGGGCAACAGCAGCAGGGACGAGGCGGACCCATGCCGAAATCACCGAGATGTTTTTGTCCCAGTCACAGCTGACGCCGCGCAGCCAGTCTTAACTCAGGAGTGCATGCAGTACCACAAAAAAGGGCAAGCGCCGAATCTCGCAGCTCAGTGGGCGACGGACCTAGCGGCTGGGAAGGGCTCGGCCATGGTAGCAGCGAGCCAACACCATACAGCGCAACTTCAGGCAGATCGCGTTCATCAGGATCAATGTCTCCTCGCATCGGGAGTCTCAGTGGACCGCACCATGCAGAAGCCGCAGCACATCAGGTGGTTGGCATCGGAACAAGACCACAAGTTCCTCATCGACTTGTTAGCAGCTCAGGGCAAAGCATTAGCTCAGTTGCAAAATGTCGAGGACCCGAGCAGCGCGGGGCGACAACTTGCTGGCTCACCGGCAGGACCTCATGAACAGCTCATGGAGGAGAACCAATCCCAACGGCTGTTCTAGCGCTGGCCAACAAAATTGCGATAACGAGCCTCGAGCATGTCAAGATCTTTCACCTGAGCAGCACGTTTCACGGTCGAAACACACGCTGGAAGTCACGAGAATTTCTGCCAAGAAGACTTGGGACACGGTGCAATATCTGACATCCATGCCATTGATGAATACACGCGGGCAAATGTGCAGCTGAAATTCCGACCCACCACATCCCAAGTTGCGAGGTCACGCCGACATGGGGATAGGACTAACTATAAATATATGTTGGGCAGTAGCCAACTCATCGGGGCACCAGTTGACACCGAAGATACGATGCCTCGGAAGCGACGGCTCAGCTCTGAGGGCGACGAAGGAGCGGAGGGGCCAGGCAGCGGCCCGCCATTCGGGAAGCCAGAGCAACACAAACCCGTCGTCAGTGCACACATAGGCGCGATGGTAAGTCCGCTTGGCAGCGGCCCGTTCGCCGGGGAGCCAGCGGACCCTACTTCTGGCAGTGCCCCGAGCCTCAGGGCGCCAGCACACTTGCAGTGAGAAGTCTGGCAGCGGCGCGCGCATCGGCGCGCCGAGTTGCTTCGAGCGACAAGTCCGGCCGCGGCTGGCCCCTCGGGGCGCCAGCTCCACGCTCGCAACGCGAATCTTCGCCGAGGCGTTAGGCCGACGAAGGGGACATGGCACATCCATCAAGTTCTGCGCCCCAGCCGTCGGAGAGCCATCAGGGGGCGCCAGCTTTGGTTGCGAGGGCTTCAGCGATCAATTAATGGGAAGGGGCCTCGCAGCGGCTTGGGAGCGCGGTTCGGCGATCTGCGGGGCACCGATGCCCGGCAGGTCTGGGAGCTCTTGCGCGCGCCGACGGTGACGAGACGCATCCTGTCCGAACAAGCGGCGACACTTCCAGACCTTGACAGGTCAGTTGCTGAGGACGTCTGCAGATATGCGCGGCGCACGGCCCCTCCAGGAATAATCAGCACCCTACAACACACGCGAACAAACATCCTCAGTGGCAGAGACGCATGGGCCACGAACATGGTAGACCAGCAATACAGCCTGAACGGAGCAGGGTTTCAACTGGGAGGACATGGAGGATTGGGACATACAGCACCACCATTGGATCAGCTGGATGCGAGACTGGACGCCATGGACGAACTGGCCGCGAGAAGACTCCAGTTGCCGGCAGGTCTGCACGCTGACCAATCCAAACATCGAGAGGGTCACGGGGTCGATAACACACTCGCGATGGACGGAAACCACCGCCCACGGGGCCAGCCCCAAGGCGGGGGGCAGAGACCACACCAATGAGTGACAACGCAGCCAGCTACGTAGTCAGCAGCCTGGCCCCAGATGTTGGCGACACCCTCTCGCGCAACGCCATGCCTTGCAACTCAGCGAACCCCGAGGCCGTTCGAAGACAAAACAGCACGTTCGCCCACGCCCATCGAGCGGAGGACCCAGCTATGCCGCAATCCTTAGTTGGAGCAAGAGGCCCAGTGGAAGGTCTAGCAGGAAGGACCAGACCGCGGTCAGCCCAGGCTGCGATTTGGGAGAGCCGGGCGAGGGATGGCTGGCCTGAGTGGCGCATCCCGCGGGCGACCGCCCACAGTCGGGAGCCACCCTGTTTCGGGCCCCCAGCCACCACCCGACAAGCCAGGTACAACACGGCTTTCGACATGCGCACCTGGGCATTGCGACGAGCCGCGATCACTGGACGCGAAGTCTTTGGCCAGGCTCGAAATGCTCCGCGCGCTGGCCATTCAGAGGTGGAGCTCCGCCATCACCGATGCCAGAAGCGCGCGCCTCAGGCCCTGCGATCGAATAGCAGCAGAGGCGGGCCTAGCAAATCTTATTGACGAAGCGTCGGAGGAAGACACCAATGCCTCGCCTCGTTTTTGGAGTCGGAGTTACACTATCAAGACCCAACCCCACCGTTTCAAGGCCCACCCAGCTCGGACGATGGCCTGTCCCAGGAGGCCACAGAATCGGACGACATGTACGTCGAAGATCACGGAAAAATCATTTGCTCCAGACTGCCACCAGCCACCATGTCCAGGGGCCGGATGGGTCCAGGATCTTGCAGAGCAAGCCACGGGTGACCCACATAGCCCCCGAAGGGCCAGTCTCGACCCAGTCGTCGGAGATCTCTTAAGACAGTCAGTTTCACTTCAGCTAGAGCAGAGCGAGCAGCCCATCTCACCCGTTCCAAGCCTAGCCGGGCCGCGCCCACACCATGTATTTTTCACATTTACGCAACGAAGCAGAGCCCGAAGGGGAGGCCACCTCAGTCTCTTGCAGAACAAGGTCTGGCACCGATGACCCCCCAAAACTCCGGCGGCCCCTCGCCCCCACCCTCCTCGTCGGGCACAGCCTACTCGAACTTCGCCATATCCGAAGCGGTCGCCCCAAGCGCCCATCATGGACGAATTGCCAGTCCCAGAGACCAGTCAAGCAGGCTCAAATCAATCGATGGGGGGAGGCGGCGCGGTGACAACGCCATCAGATGCCGACGCGCCCCTGCGACGCGAGCCCGAACAGTTTGCTGCACAGGAGCACATCTGCCCACACCTCAAGCGCGAGGCCGCGGAAGTGCCCGAGGCTGCGATGTGCGTGAGCACGTCCGCTGGAATCGCCAACGCCAGTCACATAGACGCTCAACGGACGAGGCCCCAGGAGGCCCGTCTCCCCGCGGCGCGCCCGAACCCACCCCCAACGCTTCCCCCGCCGCCCATCGCAGTAATGAGCAAGCCAACGCGCCGCCATCTCCCATCGACTTCTGTATTGGCCCCAGTGCGCCGCCGCCTCTTGCCCCCGCGTTGTCGCCCGCAAAGTCTGGCTGCATCGCTTAAGAAGCCAGAGCCCCACACCTCGGAGGAGATGGGCTTGCGAGGGGGCCCGCACGGCCCGCGCCAAACCTGCCCAGAATGGAGGGGCATGAGATCAGGCCGCCCACCTCTACACGGATGGGTAGCACTACGCTCAAGGAGAAGCGAAGGGGGGATGGGCGGTTGTCACGGTTGCGCAAGGATAGGGCAGTTGTGATTCCCTCGGGACCGTTCGAGGTCGAATCCAGCATAGTTCCAGCTTCGGCATTGAAACGAGCAAAGTCACGAGCACCACCATTGAATGTCTTGCGTTGATCTGGGCCATGGCCTGGCTCATTGCGCAGCAACCTGGCAGGATAGCCCCCACCACATGCGACCGACTCCTCAACCCCCAAGCGGCACAGGCCAAATTCTTACCCAAGTGCGACCCCGACCGCGTTGAACTGATGCAGGTCATGCATGAATGTGTGGGGAGTCGACTCCAGCTGACCCCCTCTCACCATCACAGCCACGTTGGACACCCTCGGAGCACCCGAACTAACAACACGGCGAAAGCCACGACTTAGGACCGCCAGCTCAGGGCGCGCAGCAACAATGCTCGGGCGACCAGGGAAAACAAGAGGTGGGGGCCCCAGTCGAGAGACAGGCACGACAGAATTGCGCTGGCGAAGCATCAGTTCCCTAAGAAGGGAGTTCATATCGTTGGAGTCCAAGAAGGCACCATTTCAGAGGTCATTACGACGGCGAACCAGTGGAGTTCACGTGAGAGCATCTGCGGGCATGAGCTTTACAGTCTCGGCGTTGAGACGCGGGTGGACCGCCAACTGCCTTATGGGTATTCCAAGGAAAAGCCCCTTCAGTTCCAGCCTGGCCACTTCCTTGTTCTCGACGCGAACCCCACGTCATGCTCGTGTGCATCACCGCCCCAGGCCTTCAGGAGATCGCCTGCATTGCACATGCCCCCCGACTCTGGATGGGAGTTGTAGCAGAGAAGGAGTTTCTGGAGCGAGCTCGCGGATGCCACCGGTAAGTGGAGGCCAAGCATGGTGCTGATGGCGCCAATGCGTCATGTGGGGAACACCCTTCCACGTGGGCCGGTGAAACCAGGACTACCCAGCCCAAGCATTTGAATGGCAAACTCACGCACGCCCTCCTGCATGAGCATAGGCCGGCGGCCTTTGACACCTTCGTCGGGTCCACCGACGACAGAGCTTTCGCCGTTAGAAAGGGCAACAGAGAGATGTTTGATGACGCGTGGCTCCGCCGCCGAGGCCGGAGCGCTTCACTGTCTGCAGGCAGGCAAGAAACGCAAGTGCAGTTGCCTCTTGGTTTGCCATCTTAAATGGTCTGCCCAGGCCGCGCAACGCGGGAGCGGGTGCCTCAGGCTTGACAGACAGCAGCTTGAATGCCCCAACTTGGCTCGCGCCTCCGAGTTTGTCCTCGAGTCTACCCCTGTCCCCGATTGGAACGGTGACCCGATGTCGAGGACCTCCTCAAAAAGACAGGTTCGGAAGCTTTTTCAAAGAGGACACGGTTCCACCAAGAAAACCGTGCATCAGTGATGTTACATTTGGGATGGCCAGAGCCAGAGGAGGCATCCGCAAGTTTTCACAAGGCCACGCAAACGCCACTGCAGCAGATTACGCAACATGTGTTTTGCTCCGGCCCAGCGGCTACGGCACGGTTTGCTGGCCGACCGGGCTCGGCCTGCACCCTTACGGAGACTCTCCGTGGAGCCGCATGCTGAGGCTTACTTGGATTGACTTTGTCCCTGCGCTCGACGATTTCACGCGGAAGCGAATACCGCCAGAGGAGGGCCTGTTGCACGCTGCCAGGTTCATGAGTTCATGAGGACACGCACGATATCGAGAAGGAGATGATTGAGTCAGGTATGATGGCGTCTCTTGAGAGCAGCGGAGAGAACATACAGATGAGCATCGACGGCAGGCTGGCCAGAAAGAAATGGGCCCAAGCCGTTGCTCTGCTCCGATTCGGGGGTTCAAGAAACAGAAGGGCAGGCGCGTTACCCCTTTCGGGTCGACCCCCCAGGCGCGGTTTTAGGCCGCCGAATACCAGGTGCTCTTTCGGAACAGTGAGCACGCCACTGACATGGCGCCCAGAAAAGTGGGGAGAGTGCACAATAACAGCAACGCATTGGGCCCGAGGGGCCAGAGAGTTTCCAAATACATGCCCACCAGGGCCAACGCCCAGCTTGTGGCGTCAACGAACATCCCAGTGACAAGGCGCAGGGGCCAGCCAAATCCAGGGCAATGCGTTCTGAACTGCGGCCAATCAGCCGCCGCGCACCTGCACACCCCCCCACCCCCCGCCCCCCACCCTCACCCACCCAACTGCACAGGCGTCATCCTCGGAAAGGAACCATTGGAGTTTAAGAGGACTGGGATGGTAGCGATTGCCAAGGCCAAAGGGGATGACAGGCATGTGCGCGGACGGAGAAGTACCATGATGTGTACAATCTCTGCCAAGCTTCGTCACAAGCAAATTAGAGCGCACTTTCACTCGATCAGCACTCTGGTGTTGGAAGATAGCGAGTTCGAGGGTAAACAGAGACAGGGGACCGGTGTTGCCACGCGTAGCCACCTCTGCAAGAGGTGCGCTCTGCGACTTGCAGGAAGGCCGGCATTTGCTAGCTTTCATGATTGGACAGCCGCTTTTTTAATAGGTTGCGCGACAGCAAATTGTCCTCCTCCCTCATCCAGTCTCGCACAATCCACCCTGCCGTCCAGCATGCGCCTGACAACCTGGGACAACCTTGGTTGATCGACAGAACTGTGCCTGACGAACATATCCGCCTGCTACTAGCGGACAGTCAAAAGTGGTCCTTGGCAAATTTCAGTCATTGAAATCCTCCAAAGACCCCACATTGGATCAAAGCCAGGGATCGCTTTTGCGCGCGAGGTGTTCAACGATGGGCCCCCCCCCGTGGACCAAGAAATCTAGGACAGGGCCACGTCGGAAGTTTTCAGATGCCCCCCCCCCCCCGACGAAGTCCGAAGAGTTTGCCATAGCGACCATCCCCAATTTGATGACGCCCACGCTACCTCCTTCGCTGACGATCCAACGCCGCGGCACGCGTTGACCGACCTCATATGCCAGCGCAGTTTGCCAGACGAGCCATGGAGATGATTGCGGAGGTTGTCAAGAAACCGGTATCGATACGAATCATGAGAAAGAAGGGTTTCTGGTGAGGCCTGTCGGGGCCGGTGCCAGACCCGTCCAGAAACAGTTTTGGTTTTGCGCCACAGACGAGGTTGAAAGCCCTTCCCTGGGGACAAACGTCAAGGTTCGGCGCGTTTTCAAATCTTTGGGCACCCAAATCTCCGATTCGGGGGACATGACCTATGTGGTTGCAATCAGGGTGGCCGTTGCCAAGGGAAACGGGGAACCCATCCAGCATATGTTCTGCCCCAGGACCAAACTTGGGCATCGCCATAAGGTAAGATATGCCGAGGCCTACGTTGTCACCAACATGCTGTACAAAGCTCCTGTTTAGGATCCCCACGACCTGGGCTGCCAAGGAAATTCTGCTCTGCGCACAATTAAGATGTTCCGCGCGGCGGGTGGGCTTTCCCTTGGAAGCAACAATGAAAATGAGCAGGTCTGGAGCTCTCAGCTACCTGCCAGTGGGGTACTCCAATCGGTCATGTCATAAAAGTGGCCAGACTGCGATGGCTGGCGCGCTTGCAACGCTAGGCGCTAGGCCCTGTGGTGCACTCGCGTGAGTTTTTGTTCGATTTGAGACAGGTATGGCCAGCTATGCTGGTTGACGAGACAATATGGCTGAATTCGATTGGTTTTAGTGTTCTGTTTTTCTGTTCTTTGCATTGAAAATAGAAAGAACGGTGCATGACTAGATCATAAACGCTAGATATGACACGACCGTTTTGTTGCGCGTGGTCAAACAGGCTGCCCACGGATACTTGGACCATCTCGCTGACCACGCTGACCGTGAGGCATTCAGGAAGGATTGCAACGAGGAAAACAGTCCCCGTCTTGGCAGGCTTTG
>CAUYUJ010015063.1:262500-265000 GCA_963575745.1 Prorocentrum cordatum
CCGACGCCGTCGTTGCCACAGCCGCCATCGTTGTCATCAGGATGAGGGACGTTGAGCAAGCAGCGAGAAGGGAGTCGAGGAGAAGGAGAAGAAGGAGGAGGAGGAGGAGGAGGAGGAGGAGGAGGGGGAGGGGAGGGGGAGGGGAGGGGGAGGGGGAGGGGGAGGGGGAGGGGGAGGGGGAGGGGGAGGGGGGGAGGGGGAGGGAGGAAGGGAGCAGAGGGGTCTCAGCGGACTTTGATTGGGAGAGGGGGAGGAGAGGCGGATGAGGAGGGCGTTCAAGAAGGGTCACAGAAGGGCGTCTTCGCCTGAGGCGCACAGACAGACAGGCGGAGCGCCAAGCCATGCCCCGTCTCGCCAGCCCGCGCGAGGACCCGCAGAAGGTCTCGCGTTCGTGCCCCCGGCGTACCGCTGCATGGTCATCGGCGGCTCCTACTCCGCCACGCTGGTCTCCAAGGCGCGGGCGATCTCCGTCCCGCGACTGGGGACTGCGCCCCGCCAAAGTCCAGACATGCGAACTATCGTTGCCAGAGGCTGCCCTTTTCAGACCGCACGGCGAAGGCTTGTCTGACCAGCATCTCAACATCTTGGCGGCGGGGGCTGCGGATACGTTTACGGACATGGAGCAGGGAAAACAGGAGGAGCAGGAGCAGGGATAGGGTGGGAAGATTGGGCGGGGGAGCAAACATTGCTTCACACCACCCCATCTGAGCATCATCTCTGGAGTTGCCGTGGTGGGCGGCATGTGGGTCTGCACGGCAATCTGCTCCAGTTGCCCAGTCTTGCCCTGCTTCTCCCCCGCCTCATGAGCCCAAGAGGAGGCGGCGACTCTGATGAGGCGAGCGGCGGTGGTTGCCACCTTCCCCCCCGTCTACATTCCTCCTATCCTTCCCTTGCCCTTACCTACCAGTGACCCACGACAGCCTGCCAGACAGTCTGCAGGCCAGGGCCGCCACACTTGCGACGAGCAGCCTGTTGCCAGACACGGCGGACGCTGGCCGTTGTGTTACGGGACGTTCTCAGGGCGCCCGCTTGGCCTGTTGGTGGCTCCATGCGTCGGCGGAGATGGAGCCATCCGAGCTGGCACGCCCACCGCAAAAGATTTGTAGCCAGGCGGACTCGGGGCTATGATGCTGGCTCGTGGCTCGCCGCCGCTTTTGCAGTGCGGGCTGGCCGCGTGCCCTGCCCATCACCCCATGCCTGACGGTGCAGTTGACTGCGGCTGCGCCCACTGCCGTCATGAAAGACTTCGTTCGCACGCCAGGCTGGCACTTTGGGACTCGACGAGGCGCGGGCGGCGAACCCGCGAGGGATAAGCGGGCGCGGGCGGCCAGGTGATCGACGAGGCGGGCCCGCGCACCGACCCCACGGGCATCTTGAGGCGCGCACGCCAGCGGCACCCCGCTTGGTTTCCCTCGTCGTCGCTGTCGTCGTCGTCGTCGACTTCCGCATTCTCTCTCCTCCGCTTCCCTCTTCCATGTCCCTCCTCCATCCAGAGCGATTGAGAGCGGTGCGTCAGCAGCCAACAGTGACAATGGACGATATCGGTTACTCTTTCGCTTACGCTTCGTAATCCACCGATGAGCAACTCCATGCTTAGCACCAGCACCACGTGCACGATGTGTAGTGTAGCACTGTTGGAACCATTAATCTCACGACAACAATACGAACCTAGTTATCTGCGCAAAGTTTTCAGACTACGGAGACGACCGGAGGAGGGGGCATCAGGGTACAATGTCAGGACCGCGCGAAGTATCGAGGACAGGATGCACCAGACTGGCACAACCACCATCTACGCCAGGATCTTGAAGCACTTCTTCAAACGAGCTTGGACGAAGACGCACTTCACTTTGGACGACGGGCAGTTACCGATGCACACTTTGCACGGGTGCCGGAGCGCTCAGTGGAGGGACACAGTAATAGCGCTCAGTTTTAAGCGGAAGATGGGGAGTTTAGGATTGGTGCACAGCCGCAGATGGCCACAGGCCGCAAGCTGGGAGCCCATATTTGTTCATGTGTGGGGAACGGAACGGAGAGGCCAGCGAGACGGATGCACGACCCTTGCTACTTGGATGGATTTACTTCCAGCCTTTCAAGAGAAAGTATTTCGTGACTGGGGGCTGCCGGCGACTCCGGTCGTGGAGCCTTGCGTAGGACAACAGCTGAAGCGGGCGCGTCTGCACAGCGACATGCATGACATACCGGTACTCGTTAAGTACCCGACGGAGGCCTATTGGAACGCTGGTTCTCGGCGCATCTGGGTTCCGACTGACAAGCAGACTCTGGAGCAAGTCTGCGCGGGGCTCGCTCGATTGGATCATCCTTGGATGCGGCCGCTCTTCGATCGTATTGGCCGACCGACATTTGCACTTATTGCTCGTCGACACCATTCACCGAATGGGACAAGAGGGATTTGAACACAGTCGCCGATCACGCGGCGAATGTCGCCCTCGACGTGAGACGAGATTGGGAATGGCAAAAGCAAGGGCTTATCGAAACTGCC